>KZ651873.1:189537-203974 GCA_001010745.2 Gerris buenoi
TATATATATATATATATAATTTGAAAATCATGCTTTTTAATGCTCTTTCCCATACCCTAGGTCACTATAATTGTGCCAAGTATTAGCTTCTTAAGTTCAGATGGGGGTGGGGGCGGTGGGGGGTTCTGGAATCAGTTTATTAATTCTAGGGGGTAAATTAATATAAAAGGTCAGCAATTAACAGCGCCATTATACAAATTAGAAGGTTATAGTGTTGAATTCAGTTTTATTTTTGCAAATTTTATCGTTTCATTCCCCGACAAGTTTTTTTACTTTAGATTTAAAATTTAATTTTAGAGTAGCGTTAGTATTTTATTACTACAATTTGTGAAAAGCCTACGTACACAGTTTGCAAAAACTAGACTCATAGTCCACAAGGTCCTATAATTATTTTAAACGACTGCGACTTTTAAATTTTTGCTAAATTTTTATATATATAATGACTAACATCAAGCTAGATTTTTTTTGTACAAGTTAATCTTTCGATGCCTTTTAAGAATATGTGGTCGGCTAAGTGCGACTGTGGGACATAGCTTGCCAATTTGCGTTTGAAAAAAACAAACCGGTGGAGTGCGGGGTTTCTTCCGAAGTGATTTTAATGACCCTAATTACTAAATTAATTAGTAGACCC
This sequence comes from Gerris buenoi, assembly GCA_001010745.2. Lineage (NCBI taxonomy): Eukaryota > Metazoa > Arthropoda > Insecta > Hemiptera > Gerridae > Gerris > Gerris buenoi. The sequence continues at coordinate 190,169 of KZ651873.1, forward strand.
AAAATAAAGTTGATATTAGTTTGTCATTAATAAGTGCAATTTTTTTGCATACTATCTCCTGGACTATCAAGATGTAACAATTAAAATTAAAATTGAGATAAAGTATTAAAAGTATTTTAAAGATTGAAACTTATATTCCAGACTGAAAAATCTATAAACAATAGAAAAATGCGAATAAAAAGTTTCATCTGAACATAATCTATGGATTTGAAGGAATTTTCCTTATGATACCTGCATATCAGGGCATATTGCTGCAAAGAATACAAAGAGTAAAGTTCACTTAAAATAGTTTGAACCAATCAATCAACATGGCACAATACCTTAACATGAATAGATAATTATATCCAATACAGGAGCCATAAATTATTCTAGTCCTAGCAAAGATTTGATCAATTATTTAAAGTTTTACCCGTAATTAACTTTATCTCATAAAATTTTCATTATATTGATATTTGTGTCCGGGTAACGTGTTATGTTATTTATAACAGTAACAGATGCTTACAGGCTGGTTGGTCATTCAATGGCTATAAATATAAGAGGAGTGCTGAATGGCTAATTTTCTATTGACTATTAGCGTGTTCGAGAAGCTAATTGGGCAATGGAATAGTAAATATTCAAGCAAAAATGTTAGCCCTGAAATAGGCACTTAGGATAAATACAGATTGCACGCTGGTTACGATTCAGATTTAGAAAAAAAGTCACGAAAATATAAAAGTGCAGTTATACCAGAATGGCCATAATGGAAATAGGCAACTGGTTGCGCACACAGATGTCAGAATCATAGACTTTATCATACAGGTAAAGTCTAATTCTGGAAGAATTGCCTAAACATACTCTTTAGGCTAGGCCATTTTTTCCCACCAATTTGGCTTGCTATTTGCGCACATGGGCAGTAGTTCTAATACTTATTTCCTGATTATAAACAGCTACTTCTTTGTTCTTGCTTAGTGTTAATATTTTTGAAACGAATTTCCTTATAGCAAGTTACACCGTGTAGAGCCCGGGAGTGAATCCAAAAAATAGACTGCCAATTGGTCAGCACATAACTTCCTCGCATCCTATCACGTACTTTAGTACTTCATTGATTTTTTTTTTACTTTTAAAAGCCATTATTGTCTTATTTGTTTAAAATGTTTTCCCCATTTTTTAAACTGTCAACACTGTGTGGATTTGTTACATAAATTAAGTAAAAATTTAGCACAAGTAAAAGAGTGCAGACGGTTCAAATTAATCTGTGGCTTTCTGCGGGCTACTTTCGATAACTATATCGGCTTCATTCAAATTAGATAAGTACTTTTGAAGCTATAAGTGTAAATAAATGTGTTTGTGCATATGTTGAAGAGAAACAAATAAGCGCGGAAGGTTGAAACTTATATGGGACCAACAATGAGCTAATTATGACCTACCCTCAAAAAAATTTCATCAAAATCTGACACGTAGTTTTTAAGATACGTTCGCTCGTAAAAATTGACCAACAGACCGACAGACAGAAACGTGGCGGTATATCTGACAGGAAAACCTATAACTGAACCTATAAGGTGAATGTAACAGAGCAGTTATGTTATAACTTGATAGCACACACGCTCTGGTTTACCTGTCAGAAATACCGCAATGTGTATGACCGGCTTAAACCCTGCCCATCACCTGCTTTTCTCAAGCCGATATGCTTGTTTAAGGATCTCGGTCTGAATGAATATCATAGTGTACTTTGACTCTACTCTGCTTAAGCCGGGTTTACAAAATGCCAGTTGATGAGATAATTGTCAGAGGGCGGTTGACAATTTCTCTGGCATGCCATTGCCTTGAAGAATAGACTGAGGACAACCAACTGCGGCCAGCTGCCCCTCACCACCAAGATCACGCTATTGTCACGAAATTTAGCGTTGTGTGAACGTGATAGGACATAAGCGTTGTCATTGTTTATGCCAATCTCATTGCAGCACCCGAGAGATACTTACTGCACTCGGCTATTTCTCTACGTCTTCTGGCACGACAATTTGATGTGAACTGGTTTAGTTCATATGGACTAGGCAACAACCAGTTGAGGACAACTGTCCCTGACAATTGCCTCATCATGTAAACACGGCCTAAATTCTCAACAGCAGTTACAAATGAATCTCATCATTAGCAACTCCCTTGAGTATAATCCCTGTAATGGGACCGTCGGGATTCACACAATCCCTCAAGAGCTCTCCTCCAATAATTCTAAATTGTTCATACTATCATTTATAAACATGCAAAATATTTACTTATAAATTTAAAATTCTAAATTTAAAATTCTAAAAATTAGGAATAAACTTAAATATAGTACAAAATTATTTGCATCCTTTATTTAGTAAAGTAAGAAATATCGGGTTTTTTTTTATTTTTAAAGTTGAACATTTCTATATTGAAAAAATGATCATGAAAAAAAAAAGAATGAAATATTCGCGATACAAAAAAATACTATTGATATAATAATTAGCTTAACAGATTTTAACTCCTTTCATATTTTCTCGGTATTCTAGAAACATTTCAGCGTGAAAATGGAGGTATTGTATTCGCTTGGCAAAATATCTTCGCAGAGAACAGTTGAGCGAATGTATTGAGAAATATTCGTATGAAATGGGTCCATTGTTCGAAAGGAAGTCGAACGAAAAAAAAATTATTTCAGGTAAAAAAAAAACAAAAAAACTTTTCTTCTTTTGTTCAATAATTTCGAATGGGCGAAAAAAAATGCAGATGCTTTTTACCAAATAACACGAGTGTTCAAACAAAAAAGCATTATCCACATATAAGTATAATAAAAGCTGAGGAAACTCAAAAGAATATAAAATAATAAACTGCACAATTCACACGATTACTCAATGACTGTTATACATTATTTTGAAAGATGTATAATACGTTTTCATAACATAACTGGTGTACAAAGCAGTAAACAACATAAAAATCCAAAATTTCGACCCCATTTTGAAATAATGGGCAAATTTTTTCCTTCAATAGTATCTTTTTCATAAAGTCATGATCACTGTATCTTTACCATTTAAACTACATCAGTTTTATTCCAAAAGAAAATGCAGCAAATCTAGTAAAGTACATAATAAGTCTGTGTATAAAAGGGACACAGAAAAGACTATATACATCAAAGAGAAATTATTTATTAGTTGTCTTAAACCTTATATGTTGTTTCTTTTACGTTTTAATCATGTAATAATGTAAGGAGGAATATTCCGCAAAATCACAACTGATTTTATCAGTGTAATATGTATAGATTTTCTTGGATTCGAACCAGAGATGTCGGTGTTCGTACAGTGATTCCAGATTAGTGAAATACCACTCGGCTCAACTTGGCCCAATGCACTAAGAAGAGGCGACCGTAGAAGGGCAGACGTGGCACAGGAGTAAGCTCCCCAGAAAGGGCAGTCAAGAGCCAAGCAAATAATAAAGATACTTGTAGTGTCGCGGGACACCCAGTAGGAACGAAGTTCCTTACATTTCATTAAATATAAATTATAAATCACACTGCTAAGTACATATACAATATACGTTGCTAACTACTTATACATGGCGAGTTAGAAAAAAGACAAAATTAAAAGTAACTTACAAACTTTCCAAAGAACTCAGTCTTGCCATTGATAAAATGAACATGTATACCAAATTTGAACTAACTTGGTTATATTTGATTTCGTGGCGCTTGGTTGTGTGACGGTGATTTATTGACGATGAGTTAGTGACGGAAGTTTTTTCGGATTCACTCCCTGGCCCCAGAACGTTCTATAAGGAACTTCGTTCCAATACGCCACAGGAAAAAAAAAATCCATTGGACGGCTAGCTTCTTTAAAATGAGTGGATATCTCGAAGTGGCGAACTATCGCGCCTCTCCACGACAGTAAACATTGCCCCACAGGTTAAGATAGAGGATTTTAGATACGTCGCCCTTTTAATCTCACCTGCACTGTGTCTACGCCCGTCGCCTACTAAGTGCATGGGGCTTTGGGAGAATAATTTTACTGAGTGGTATTCAGTTAATTTTTACTTCATATTATACAGTTCGTCTATTTTTCCCTCTCTAAGATATCCAGAATGACTCAACTCCACTTATTCTAGAACTTCGTAATTGCTCAAGAATTATCTTAAAAGCCGGATAGGAATTTGGAAATGCGGAAGTTGGAACCCAACTTCTTATCCAACGAGTTCTAAGCCAATTAACGGTTGCTTCCCGAATGATATTTTCTCAATACCATTACCTAAAGGGAGTAATAGTTTTAAAGGCGTTATTAAACTGGGATTAGCCGAAACTCAAATTATTGGAAGGAGAAATAGAGGTAAAAGTTTTTGGTAAGTCAGAAATGAAACTCTCAAAGTAGAATCAGATCACCACTCAGATTTAGACTTCATTTTCACGCTTTTACTTAACAACCAGGTTAACTTTTTAAGAAATCATTATTAATGAAAAAAGAGCACATATAAAAGAAACATCAGTCGAACCGCGGGAGAAACTACTTTAGAATTAAACCATTTGAAAATAAATGAGGAAAAAAAGATAAATAAGTAAAATAAGTATAGATTTTAAATAAAAGGCTAATCTTCAAATGTTATACACTATAATAAGATGGTCTATGACCTATTGTTTTATTGTCCACATTTTTTATGTCTTTTGACAAATTGGCATAAAATTCAACCTTATCCACAAAATGTATACACTTTTTTAATCTACCCTTCAATACCTTTTATTTGGAACCCCACTCAAAATTTAAAAAAAAAATATATATACTTTTTTTAAGACATGAAATATCCACTGTTATGAATTTGAACAGGTGATAATTTTGATTTCGCTATATTATTGCATTGTTTCCGTCAAAACAACCATTAATACATCAAAGTTTTGTGTTTATATAGTATATTTATCTATATAGTTTATATAGTATCTTTTTTGCTTAAAAGTTTTTGGAACCGTACAGAGTGACAGACACACAGGTACAGGAATGAAACTATTAGGCGGCTTTCACACTGCGTGAGAGACCGAGCGAGGCCGATTCCGCTTGAAAAGCAACTACATGTATTAGCATGGGGCTATTTACTTTAAACGCCAAGTTAGAAAACAAAAACGCTCGAAAAAAACGACCGAGTCGTTTTTTTAGCCCCATGCTAATTTACGTATTTGCTTCTCAAGCGGAATCGGCCTCGCTTGGTCTCGCACGCAGTGCGACAGCCGCCTTAGGGTTTCTTTTTTTGGTTTTACAAACGACCACAAAATGCCAGTTGNNTGAGTCCTGTGAATTTGTGTTCATCCCCCCCCAAAAAAATGGATTAAAAGTCTAGACTACATTAGTTTTTCTGGGAAAGAACCAGTTTCTGAGGGAAAGCTATGAAAGCAAAGGGTGAAAGGTTAGGTTAGATTTTTCTTGTCCCTTGGAGGAGTAATGTTTTTATGATAAAACTTTGATAAAATGCTCAATGATAATTAAACATAACTATTAAAACTAAAAAACACAAATAAATGGAATACACTAGTTCAAAAAAGTATGTATTCGTAAATGAGTATGGTTATTAAGAGTTGAAAAGAATAAATATATTTTCTTTTGATCGTATTTCTAACCTGTGTCAGTAATAATAGTTATTTTTTATGACTAAGAAGCATTCTGATAAGTTCAAATCGATTTCCAGTTCCTAAACCAGGTTGAGTCCTGTGAATTTGTGTTCATCTTTACAGGGTCTTTTAGCGTTGAACCAATGAATATGTGGGTTTATTTCAATAGATGTTTTGGAAATGCTGAAACCTCAATATTATACAGTCGAGGAAACCTCCTTGTGTTTATCGTCAGAAAGGATTTTCGTTTTCGCTGTAAGATTGTTTTCCTGCTTTTCGCAGCGATTTTTTGTTATAGCGCAAACATTGAATGCTTCCTCTTTTTCTAACATACCGTTTCATTTGATGTTTCTTCACTTGTTCAGACATAAAGTTCATTCCACTTAACTATTACTCACTTCTTTTTTTTGCGATATTTTATTTAGAGAACGTACTCTGAATAGTAACTACCTTCAAACTATTAACCTCTACTACATTATTAATATGCTTCCGAGCTTACCAAAGCAAACGGAACCTATGTGATCGTTCTGAAGAACGAAAATATCTTATGTCTCCGATTTCAAAAATTCAAAGACAAAAATCCGTTTCAGACATCAGGAATCATTTTTTGGTTCGGTTTATGTCTGTTGGTCAATTTTTGCGAACCAACATATATCTTAAAAACTACCGATTTTAATAAAATTTGTATGGCAGGTCATAATTGGCTTATTGTTGGTTCCATATAGGTATCAACCTTCTGCGCTCATTTGTTTCTCTGGCACATGCGCACAAACATACATACATTTACACCTATAGCTTTAAAATTACTTATCTGATGTGTATGAAACTTTTATAGTTTATCGATTGTAACTTACAGAAAGCCCCAGATTAATTTGGACCGTCTGTGCCCTTTAGCTCTTGCTAAATTGATGCTAAATATTTTACAAAAACCGCAAGTTTCTGGGTGGTGTAGAAAGTAGAAGTACCCAATCATTTTGATTAGTGAGAGAGTGAGTTTTGTCACTTTATATAATAATGTATATATAGAATAATTTGTATAGAACCAATGAGTCTTATTCGAGTTTTAATTATCTTCATTGTATGTATTATCCTTTAGTTATTAACGATGGAACAGGGACCTAGGTGTGTGTCAGAAATTCAATACTATGGTTATTACAAGTAAACTTATGAACACAGAACGTTTATCACATACTAATTGAATAATTATATCAACAATAATCAGAGTTAATTATTATTTTGTATTAATCATACTAATACTATAACAATGGTGTATTACAGAACAGTAATTAGTACGAAGTTTATTATGTTAGGAAAAACTAAAATGTAATATTTAGTTCAAACATATTTACGAATTTTTAATTCATTAATTTTTTAATTAAAGCGAGCGTAGCGAGCTTCTTATATTCAACGAAATAAATTCCGTGTCTGCCTGTGTGTCTGAAACGTACGACGATCGCATATTTTTATTAACATTTATATCTTTTACTTTCTGAGTTACACGCACATACACACACATTTATACACATATACACAGACTCACCTATATTTTCATTCTCTCTTTATCTTATTTATATTATTCTACCTATCTTCTATCTAGCTACTCTTCCACTTTCCAGCCTTCACCAAAATTGGTAAGTAACATTTCTTTCACACATCCTACAGTCTACTTCTCTGAGAGTCCCGCACTCTCATTCGCAATTTACCGCACATACAATTCGAATTCCTTAAAAATCAGATAAGAAGTACTTTAATGCAGTACTTTTTAGATAAGACATTAGGCGGCAGTATATCGGTTTGCCTGTCACTTGCGGTTATAAGGCGACCGGAATGTACACATGGTCTAAGGCAAGCTATCTTCAGACGCACAGTTAAGTCTTAACTGCCAGTCCTACCGTTACTAGAGTACTAGGCTTAAGGCAACCGAAGGTCCAGCTAGTGATCTAAAATTTAACAACCAATAACAAAGCAGCTTAGCAAGAAACATCAAGTCTAAAAGGGTAAGCTTACAAACTAAGTAAATACCAAAATTAATTTGGGTTCAATGCCCAGAGAATCAATATAAATTTCACACTAATTGCACCGATTATTAAATAATATAGCTGATCCCTCTGTCCGGCAATAAACTAATAACTCGAGTATTGGAACGGAAAATAAATTAGTTCTTTAATTGCTCACCAATCATCAGCGCATAGTTAGAAATTAAGAAAAAAAACTCTAAATATAATTTTAAAATAATAATTGTTTCACATTACAAATTATTATTTTTCATTCCATTACCAATATCTCTGAAACAAAAGTACAAATATAGCGTGATAGTAACTCATCAACAAAAACAAATTACCATTTGAAGGCCCTTAAATTTGATATTGTCACTGTTACTCATTTAACAGACAAGAAAAAACACAGTAATTAGGCAGGTAACTTAACACCATAAATTATAAATTTTTGATGAATTAGAAAAGAAAAAAAACACTACAATAACATTCGATTAATGGCGGACTAGCGTGGGTTTAAATGTTTATTTTTACATCTTTTTATACTCTCCCTTGTTTCAATTTCCAAAATTATTTATGTAGGGAAATAAAATTAAAATTGTTTTTTTGTATTTTTAATAAAAAAATAAAGTTGGCAAGGCTTTGGAAGGATCAAAAGGTTTAGATACTTTTTACATCAAAAGCCTTCTTTGATCTTTATTATTATTCCCCCCCTTCCCCCAACCCTCCACCCGTTTCTTTATTTTTTAATTTTCTTTTATTTTGACTATAAACTTAAAGTGTTACAGCATGTTCAAATTAAATTATTGTACAGGCATAATAATATATGATTCGACGATCGGATATAATTATATGTTTCGAAAAATGTATTTCCTTTTTCTGGTAAGATAAAAGATTGGAGGAGATTTAACAATTTTACGGGGGGGGATACACTCTTATAAGTATATCAATCATGCTACACTGAACTGTAAATTGAATCTTTCTCTTTGATCTTTATTATTATTTCCCCCCTAGTCTAAAGAAGAACATTCTGTACACCTCATTTAGGTTGTTACTCCCCTGTGTCTTTTTATAAGGGGAGTAACAACCTAAAGAAGTGCCCAAGAAATCTGATGTGATTCCAAGTGTTAAATTCTATATTTAAAACATACACATGCACACCCTGTACAGTATGTTGTTAATTACGTCATCGCATTACCACTTTTAAAGTTTGAATAATAGTTATTAATGTTACTAGGCAGCAAAATGGAATTTTGCTGACAGGTTTTGAAGTTTTAGTTCCGAGCCGAAGTCGAGGAGAGGCTAAATAAATTTACTGCAGAGGCGAAGCCGAGGCAGGATTACCTGCTTAGGTGTAACCGAAGCAATGTTACTAGGCAGCAAAATGGAATTTTGCTTACAGGTTTTAAAGTTTCAGTTCCAAACCGAAGGCGAGAAGAGGCTAAATAAATTTACTGCAGAGGCGAAGCCGAGGCAGGATTACCTGCTTAGGTGTAACCAAAGCAGGTTATCTTTAAACGAGTAAGGAATGTTTTCTTTGCTGCATACTTACATACAATATTTTATCTACTAATGGCAGAAAAATTATACATATTATACTCCCTTTTTAATATATAAATGATTTAAAGAAATTAAAGTTGTAAAAAAACGAAAGTTTGAGTCATCAAGTCAAGAAAACTAAGGCAAAACAAATTCAGTGTACCACTTTTTTTATTAGCAACTGTTTTTTTTTATCTCAATTTTTAGCGTTTTTTTAAAATAATCACTGTAAATTAATAAAATTTGTTTTGTTACTATAATTATTTAAGTTATTTTCAAAAAGGATGTAAATATTTAGCAGAAAAATAAACAATGTTAGAGAGTATATAACCTACGATGTAGTAACCGTTTTATAGTAAAATTTTCTTAAAATGTTAATTATAGTCTATTTGTTATTTTGCTGATACTTTGAACTTTTGCTGACACTTTATGTTTAAAATTGTGTTACAAATTAATCAAGAAAAATGACATATTGCAGATTAAAAGCAGTACAATAACAACAATGCTTAATTTTGCTGCCGTGAGTAGATTAAAATTGTTTCATTGATCAGAAAAAGTTAACAACTATTTTATGTATAGTTATAATTGTAGAGGCCAAAAAAAGTTAGGAAACAACAAAAGCTTTTTAACAAAAACCACATGAATCATGACTTTCAAAAATAACCAATAAAATGTTAATTAACAATTACTGCAAATAATAAATTACCAAAAAATAATAAGAAAAGAAAAGAAACAATGCAATATCGAGTTATCAAAAAGTGAAATTAATAAATGTTTCATTTGAAAGAAAAACCAATTTCACAAACCTTCATTGGAAATTGGATATGTAAAAAAGTGAATATTTCAGTGGTATTATTGAAGTGGAAATTTTCAGCACATAATGCACAACCATGATTCCCCGAGCGGGGAATAAGTTTACATATTTAAATTCCCTATTTCCCTGAACCGCACTCTTCAACAGGATTGATTTTAATAGAAATTCATTTTATTATTTTTTTTTTTTTTTTACTCTCAATAATCCAGCGAATATTTATTCTATATGCATAAATATTATACGTTATATAATCGCTCAACAAAATTCCATCACGTAATCTAAACATAGTAGAAAAAAAAACTTCATTATTCTATCAATGTACAAACAAATAGTAATCATTGTTATTATAATATAAATACTGAATAGAATCTAAATTTTTAATTAATTTAACTTGTAAACATTTTTTTCTTTCTTTATTTTATATTTGAATATCCTCAATTTTTATCAAGTTAAACTAACAGTTGGAATGATTCAGTGTATAAAACTAAGGAGACTTTACATTTCTAATAAAAATACAAAAATAAATATCAAACTGAAAAAAATTAATTTTATGCACAAAAGAGATAGAATATTTAGTATGGGTATAGTTATATGATTCCATTTAAAAAACCCCTCATTAATAATTTTAGGAATTATCATTTTAATATTAACAATAATCCAATGATGACGTGATATTATTCGAGAAGGGACATATCAAGGTAAACACACAATTATAGTAACAAATGGATTAAAATGAGGAATAATTTTATTTATTATTTCAGAAGTTTTCTTTTTTNGACACTTTTTTGCACGCTATCTCCTGAACTATTAAGAAAATGACTCTCAGAACTTGCTCAATATGATTATCTCAAAAGCTAGCAATTTACTTACTCGGTTATGATCTCAAGCATACCGATTAAGAAGATCATACAGTTACACAATATATTATTCTCACACGTTAATTAAGGAATACCATAAGCTTACCTATATATTATTTTCTCATTTAAATTAAGAATATTGTATAAGTATCATTTTCACAAACATATCAAGAAGATTAAGTGGCGCAAATAAATGTGCAAAGAATTGCATGAATTTTCCAATTCCCTTCTTAAATGTACAAACAAATAGTAATCATTGTTATTATAATATAAATACTGAATAGAATCTAAATTTTTAATTAATTTAACTTGTAAACATTTTTTTCTTTCTTTATTTTATATTTGAATATCCTCAATTTTTATCAAGTTAAACTAACAGTTGGAATGATTCAGTGTATAAAACTAAGGAGACTTTACATTTCTAATAAAAATACAAAAGTAAATATCAAACTGAAAAAAATTAATTTTATGCACAAAAGAGATAGAATATTTAGTGTGACTGTATGACAAAAAAAAAAAAAAAAAAAAAAAAATCTAGTAAAATATTTAAACAATATAGTCATGAGATAATGAAAATTTATTTAAATGAATAGTAACAAGAAGAAAAGAAGTAAAATAGAAGATATATCGTTGGAAACCTAAAAACATTTGCTAAAAGAAATGTTATTATCAATTTTCATTTATTTTTATTCCTTCTGGTTCAAATTTAGTACAAGACAAACATGTAAACGATCGCTGAAGTTAACAATAATGATATTGAAAACCTGTGATGAACTGACAGCAGTCTATATTACACTAGTAAGCACTATGGGCCGTCAAAAAGTTTTTTTGAGAAAATACATTTTGAGCATGTTTGAACTAGAAGGAATATAAATAAATGAAAATTGATAATTGCATTTCTTTTAGCAAATGTTTTTGGGTTTCTAACGATAACTATAATAATAAGCTACCCCTCTTTGATCTCGAGATACACTTGTTTAAAAATAATAAAATAAGCTTAGACCAAAATTTTAAAAAATAGCTCTAGTCAGAAAACGAAGCCCGAAAGGACATAGGTTAATAAAACATTTTTTACTGGTTTTAGGGTCTCCTAAATGCCCCTTATTTTTGATAGACTTAAGTTGGTACACCCTGAACATTATGCTATTACAAGCTATTATTGTCTATTTTGTTTAATTTTATCCCTCGTTTGTTTTATCTATCAAAATTGTTAGGATGTTTATCAATTAGGATTTAAGTATCAAATAAGCAGAAGTTAAAGAGCACAGCCGGTTCAAATTAATCTAGGGCTATCGGTTGGCTACTTTCGATAAGCTATAAAAGTTGCATACGAATCAGATAAGTGCATTTAAAGCTATATTAGGTNCTCATTAATAATTTTAGGAATTATCATTTTAATATTAACAATAATCCAATGATGACGTGATATTATTCGAGAAGGGACATATCAAGGTAAACACACAATTATAGTAACAAATGGATTAAAATGAGGAATAATTTTATTTATTATTTCAGAAGTTTTCTTCTTTATTTCATTTTTCTGAGGATTTTTCCATAGTAGACTAGCACCGACAGTTGAAATTGGTATGAAACTGACAGCAGTCTATATTACTCTAGTAAGCACTATGGGCCGTCAAAAAGTTTTTTTGAGAAAATACATTTTGAGCTAATTTTAAACTAGAAGGAATATAAATAAATGAAAATTGATAATTGCATTTCTTTTAGCAAATGTTTTTGGGTTTTTAACGATGCCTATAATAATAAGCTACCCCTCTTTGATCTCGAGATACACTTGTTTAAAATAAGCTTAGACCAAAATTTTAAAAAATGGCTCTAGTCAGAAAACGAAGCCCGAAAGGACATAGGTTAATAAAACATTTTTTACTCGTTTTAGGGTCTCCTAAATGCCCCTTATTTTTGATAGACTTAGTTGGTACACCCTGAATATACTGCTATTACAAGCTATTATTGTCTATTTTGTTTAATTTTATCCCTCGTTTGTTTTATCTATCAAAATTGTTAGGATGTTTATCAATTAGGATTTAAGTATCAATTAAGCAGAAGTTAAAGAGCACAGCCGGTTCAAATTAATCTAGGGCTATCGGTTGGCTACTTTCGATAAGCTATAAAAGTTGCATACGAATCAGATAAGTGCATTTAAAGCTATATTAGGTGTAAATAAATGTATGTTTGTGCTCATGTGGAAAAGAAACAAATAGGGGCCGGCTCAAACTTATAGTTTTTAAGATATATGTTGGTTAATCATATCTCAGAATTTAAAATTAAGGAGTGGAGTAATTAATGACTGATTAAATAAGTTATAATCTATCTCTTTATCTATTCACTTAGAACTATCGTTTCTATATCCCTTAAGACCGCAACATCAGTGGTCAACATCAGCGTTAAAGAGAATGAAGTCCCCTGTCTTTACTACTTTGGGAGAACTTGTTCTCTAGTTTTCTCTGTTCAGCGTTTATAGTTTGGTAAAGTTAATAAAATGACTTGCTCAATATGATTATCTCAAAAGCTAGCAATTTACTTACTCGGTCATGATCTCAAGCATACCGATTAGGATCATACAGTAACATAATATATTATTTTCACACGTTAATTAAGGAATACCATAAGCTTACCTATATATTATTTTCTCATTTAAATTAAGAATATTGTATAAGTATCATTTTCACAAACATATCAAGAAGATTAAGTGGCGCAAATAAATGTGCAAAGAATTGCATGAATTTTCCAATTCCCTTCTTAAACTTTAGTTCTGACTTTCTGACTAAGCCTACAAACAGATAAGACAAGAACAGACAGACTAATTTGCAAATAAGTCACAATTCGTATCATTATTACAATTACACTTAATCTACATTTTATCGTTAGTCAATTCATTGACTAACATTACATACAGAGATCAACTATAATATCATCATAATTTCAAATAGAGTTTAATTGTATTATACTACTAAATACTTCAGGTAAATTAGGTATGTTAAGATTACATGCTAATGTGATATGTGATCACACCTT
>KZ651873.1:219990-237851 GCA_001010745.2 Gerris buenoi
AAATTTTAGTATATATATATATATAATGTGCACATAGTGAATAATATAAAAAAGGATTTTTAAATAGTTCTTGAATCTACTCATATTGGAATAACTATATAAAAGTGACACATATGTACTTATATTTTTATATGAAATTCGAGTCTATTTATAGCGAATTCAAAGAAAAAATCTTCAGCGATACTTCTACAGAAAGATACGTGGTATAGAATAGAGTTAATAATAGCCAATCATAACACTAAGCAGATGAAATAAAGTGCTTTTCAATTCTTTGTTTACTTTAATTCTATTTTTTTTAAAAAAGAAATAAGGTCGGCACTATGAGACACTTAAAAAATAAAAGACAGAATGTAAAAGAGATGAGAATCTCTTTTTGGACAGATAAACAAAAATAAACAAGAGAAAAACACATGTAAAACTCCTAAATGTACTACTCAAAGAGAAAATACATATTTTAGATATATTAGGAAATGAATCAGTTTACACGTTGTCCGATGGAATAAAGTTTTTTTTTTTTTTTTTTCAAAAACATATCAGATGACCTAAAATTCTAGTGACAGACCAAATGTATTATTGTTTTTTTTTTTTTTTTTTTCAAAAACATATCAGATGACCTAAAATTCTAGTGACAGACCAAATGTATTATTGTTTTTCTCTAAATATAACCATTGTAAACAAATGGATATAAATAATGTTTGAAATGATGATTTGTTTTTAATAATTTTGGCAAATAAGCTTTTAATTTGGGTTTTTAGGACGACGTGTGTTTACAGAGATTTTTTTAGAAGAGAGATTTCACATTTTTAATCCAAAAAAGATTAAATCTTGTATAATATTACATCAGGATTCACAATAATTTTTATGCACAATTTAAATTAAATAAATTAACCAAGTATGTGTTTAGAGTACTCACTTTTAAATGTATTACAAAAATATATAACGCTAGTGGAAAGTGTTTAATTTTTCATGCTATTTTGTCAAATAAACATTAACATTTTACGGGTGTCCTTCACCTTAAACAATATTTCTGCTGATACTAAAAATATCTATAAATCTAAAGTTCTTCGGGACCATAGAAAAAACAAGAATACCAATTGGATCTGATTTAACTGGGAATCCAAAATGGCGGATAACATATTGCGCCCCCTCCCCCGCCACTTAATACTAACTAATTTCTTGTTCACCCTTTTATGAAAACCTTTTTACGTGAGACTCAAAGCACAACCATTTATTTAATTTTGATGAAGAATAATAAAGATAATTAAACATACACTTAATAATAATAATAATATATCCATTTATTACATATTTACACAGCCATATACAAAAAAAAAAACCAAGTTATTACTTTGGCAAACAAAAGAATATAGTACTACTTGTAGACAAAAATAAATAACTAAATTAATAATACGTTAATATTATATCCTTTCTTTAATTTTTATTTCTTTTGTCTACATTAATAAATAAACTTTAAATATTTTAAATAAAATCGTAGTGAATCTGATACTTAAAAATAATGATGACGGTAGATACTAATTAAACAGAAGCTATAAAAAGACGATAATTAAACACTATGTAAAAGTTACACAAGTTAGTACTCCGTTAAATTTTAAAATATAATATCGACCTCACAAATACTAGGGTATTTTAAATAGCTCTGACTGTGCGGAACATAATGCCTACTAATAATAAAGGTAATTGTGAGACACATAATAATTGGTTTAGTAAATGGAAAACTAGAGTGCACATAATAGGCCGCTGTTTGAACAGAAACACATGCATATTGTGTAAAAACAAAACCTCTAATAAAATTATAGGGTTGTTTTGTCCTGAGTTACAAACTCGAAGCTTATTACCTCGGTAAAGTTTGAATAGTGGTAAAGATAATTGGATATGTTAATAGACTGGTTGCGGCTAGTAAACTGCTTATTATACACTTGCTCACAAAGAATATACTAAATAAAACTCTTCAGTTTAGAGTAAATTTGATGTTTACCATAAACTATAATAAATATAGCAACAACCACTCTGAATTATCTATCTGCGAATCTATCTGACCATTTGTGTTTTAAATGGGTCTTCTCTCTTCTCAATAGAAAAACGAAATTGATAAACTAATGTTTCTACAGATTAAAGAACTTAAGCTTTCCATTTTGCAGATCTCCTAAAAAGGAATAAATAAGTAAGATATTGATATTATATAAATTTAGTTTAATGATAATATATAATATATATATAAACCTCAAAAACACCACAGCATCCTTCAAAAACCTAAAGTTTTGGCTTTAATAGAAACCTTCTACATGGGTGAAAAATTAAAACTTACGATGAGTAAAAATTTGAAAGAACTTTTATAGAAGATATAAGTATTAAGCAGAACAATAGGAAAAATCGGTCCGAGACAACTCAGACAAACTTTCTCATATACGAGTTCATAAGTAGTTTTGTATGTACATTTAATTATTATTAAACATTTCATTAAAAATTATCACAAAAATAACTTCTCCTGGGCGGGGAATCGAACCCGGGCTCTCTCCCTCCGCGTTTAAAGCTATTGTCTCCGGAACTAGATTTTTCCCGGGAAAACGGCATATATCATTAGATTAGTATTTAAATGGACCAAATTTGAGAATTTTTTAATCAAAATTGTCGGAACCGTTTTCGAGAAATATTTTTTTCACGTTTTTTCAGAGTTTTTGGGGGGTAGCACCCCTACATTTGGAGCTAAAATTCATTTTTCGATTTCGCCTCGGGGTATGATTTTTCTGAACGTGTATGCCAAATTCCTTTAAATCGGCCAGGTAGTTTAGGCTCCAGGCGTCTGCACAAACAAACGAGAGACGACAGACAGACTTTTTTTAAAACACCTTTTTTGGACCCAGGGGACCTCAAAACGTGTAAATCCATCAAAATCGAATTTTCGAGCCATCACAATACTTTGACTAGGTTAAGTTTTTAAAATTTAAAGTAGAGGCAACAATAAAAAAAAATCTACTCATTAACAAGTTATAAGATAAAAAAAAATCACAGGGAAGTACTTAGTCCAAGTACTTTTTAGGGATTTGTAGATGAGTAAGCATACCCATTATGTAAATTATGATTTCTTGTCTTCAATCTCAAGAGTCCCGGGTTCGATCCCCCGGGGGTCACAATGTTTGTTATCAGTAATAAACCAATAAGGAATGCAAAATTTAAAAAAGCGTATATATATTTTTGTGTCCTAATCTTCAGCAGCTTTCATTTGATACCAAACTCAAAATTTAAAAAAAAAAAATTTTGGGCGCACTTCACTTTTTCGCACCAAAAATTGGCAATTTTGAAAAATGTAAGATGAACTTCCGGAATTTTCATCGTGCCACATTAAGATATTAGCATGAATTATTTCGAAATTTTAGGACCAGCCGTTATATAGTGGTTAGGGGGGGGGGAATTTTTTTTGGTTATATTTTGATTTATTTGCCCACTAAAGAATGTAAAATTTAAAAATTTATTAATATATTTGTTACCTACTATATAGGAGCTTTCATTTGATACCCAACTCAACATTTTTAAAAAATAATATTTTGGGCGCATTTTAAATTGTCGCGCCTAAAATTGGCAATTTTTTAAAATTTGGGATGCTTTCCCGGAATTTGCATCACCCCACAATAGGGTATTAGTATGAATTATTTCAAAATTTTACGACCAGCCGTTATATAGTAGTTGAGGGGGGGGGCAATTTTGGGTAGGTATATTTTGATTTATTTGACCTATAAGGAAAGCAAAATTTAAAAAAGTATTCATATATTTGTAATCTACTATTCAGTAGCTTTCATTTGATACCCCACTCAAAAATTAAAAAAAATATAAATTTTTGACTTTACCGCATTTTTTCGAATTGCGCATGCGTATATTTAATTTTTAACTTTTGTGTATATGCACTGTGTTTTGGCCTGGAAGTTACGCCAGTGTTTGAAATTTCAGCATTTTAGCTTAAACGGTTCGGGCCCTATGAACCAAAGAGCGACGGACGGACGGACGGACACATCACCCTCCGCATAAGGGTTTTGAGAAGTATCTACAAAACCCTAAAAAGAGAAGGTAATAATCTAAAAATTAAAGAGGTAGTGAAATCTAGCGGTAAATTACAGAAACACTTGCAAATCAAAAAAATAGAATAAAATACTTATGGGAAAAGAATAATATAAGTGCATGAGAAATGTCTCTTAGAATTTAAGCGCACAGTGTTTACACGTGATTTATTGCTTGAGATTGATATTAGATTCTTAATAATGAGGTGCTCGCTAAGATATAATTTTATGCTCCACCATCTTCGACCAATATGGCGGTCATTTATGAGACACGACAATATTTCCAGGACAAATTGCAGAAGTACCTTGAAATTAAGAGCTTAGATTCCTTTAATGACCTAAACAATTTTTGTAAAAGGGCTTTCGAATCAGGTATTTTGATTCAAAATGATGGACATAATTATTTGTCACCAAAATTAGCCCCCTCAAACAAAATTATCACTACTTCTTTCAAATTAAAATCTACATCTAAAAAAAAAAAATGGATTTGGGTTGATAGGTAATTTCTAAAGCAATATGAAATGTGGGCCAAGAATAATGGGAAATTATTTAAAAATGGTTTCTTAGAGAGGAAGTAGAGGAGCATATAAAAATAGACTACCAATTAGTGTGACACATAGCCTCCTCGTATCCTATCACGAACATTATTGATTTTATGATTTTAAAACCCATTATAGTCTAATTTATTTAATGGTTTCCCCCGTTTGTTTTAATAAATATGTCAAAAATGTATAAATTGTTAAATTGTATGGCTTCCGAGCTTACCGAAGGTAACGGAAGCTATGTGATCGTTCTGAAGAGCGAAAATATTTTAGGTCTCCGATTTCAAAAATTCCAAGACAGAAATCCGTTTCAGACATTAGGGATCATTTTTGGTTCCGTGTCTGTCTGTCGGTCTGTCCATCAATTTTTGCAAACCACCATATCTTAAAAACTACAAGTTCAATTTTAATGAAATTTGGGTGGTAGGTCATAATTAGCTCATTGTTGGTCCAATATTAGTTTTAACCTTCTGCGCCTATTGGTTTTTATTCTACATGCGCACAAAGATACATTTATTTACACCTATAGCTTCAAAAGTACTTATTACTATCTGATTTGAATGAAACTTTTATAGTTTATAGAAAGTAACCCGAAGATAGCCCCAGATTAATTTGAGCCGTCTCCGGTCTTTAACTTTTGCGGTTAACTAATCGGTATTAACAATTTTGACACATTAAAAAAACGGGGAAAACAATTAAACCAATTAGACAAAAAGGCTTGTAAAAGAATAAATACAATAAAGCACGAGGATAGGATGCGAGGAAGCTATTTGTCACACCAATTGTCAGTCTATTTTTTTTACATGAATTAAAGTAACAATTAAGCAATATTTAAAGAGCGAAGACGAATGAAATTATCTGGTAGTATCTACGGTTTACTTTAAAAAAAACCATCAAAATTTCATAAAAATAAGATGAGTACTTTTTAAGATATAGGTGTAAATAAATGTATGTTTTTGTCTATATTAAAGAGAAACAAATGGGCGCAGAAGGTTGAAACTCATATACTTATATGGGACCAACAAAGGGTTAATTATGACTTACCATACAAATTTCATTAAAGTAGGACGTGTATAATAGTTGTTAAGATATTATGGTTGGCAAAAATTGAGTGACACACAGACTGACAAGACAGACACAGAAACAAAAATGTTCTTTAATGTCTGAAACGGATTACTGTCCGCAAGAAGGTGAGAAAAATTGATCTTCAGAGAGATCACATAGCTTCCGTTACCTTCAATTAGGGTGATTGATCTCACAGGCCGATTTCCTGAAGTAAGTTCTTGGGAAATGGCGTCATTTTTGGATGAAAGCGCATATCTTATTAAATATAATTCAAATTTCAATCAAGATATGCGAAATAAAGAGATACACTGTGATACCACAACAAAAACCTTTATTTTTTACCGCAAAACTAATATGTACTTAATAATTCTTCTACACTAGTTGGAATCAATTCAGGGAGTTTTGAAAATTATATTTGAATCCGAATGAATTAAGTAAACTCCGTGGAATCTAGATAATCTCGCTTGGTAAAATAATAGAAATGTTTCTTCATGGTAGTTTATAAATCCATCAAATTAAAAAAAAACAAACAAAATACATACATTTAAAATAACAAACTCTTAAACGAAGCAAAGGATATTTAGCTAGAACTAATAATATAGCTGTCGAAATTAGGTTGAATAGAACATCTGTTTTAGATTTTTGAGGAACTGGTTTAGTTTATTCTTCGAGTTTTATTCAGCATAAACGAATTCTGAAAATTGCAGCTTCGCTGATAGGGAAGTGATTTTAACTGTTTGGTCGTATTATTACTTGAAGCAAAACATTAAACTAAACAATTTGAAAACAACTAAACGCGTTTTCAAAACCATAGCAGTCTAGCATGAACTTATAACTTTTATTTTTAAACAAAATGAATTTTTGATATCGTTATTTATTTTTTTCAGTAAAATAATGTAACTGTCTTCCCCCACCCTCTCCCGTGGGTACGATACTACGCCTAAGAAGATGTACGGATCTAATTGTTTTTTGTTTTTTTAAAGGGGAGTAACAATCTAAAGAAGATGTACGAAATATTCTTCTTTAGCCTGTTACTCCCATTATAAAAACAGAAGTTTTTTTCCCTTGTCCCAAAGTACATTGAACTAACAATCTCTTTCTCTTACATTTATACACACAATATATAATTGTTAATGACCGATACTAAATTCTTTAAATAATTTTTATAAATAGATATTGGATATTGAATAAAAACTATTGCATGCATTCTTTTTCAACTATTGTCCAGTAGTTTAGTGGGGTCCAAATAACTAGAGATTATAATGTGCTATATTCTTTTCAAATCCATTTTTAATTTATTATTTTAAATAAATATTTATTGTTTTCATATAAATTTAAATGGTATACGAAAAACAAAGCAACAAAATATTTCAATTAAAACTTTTTCTAGGTACATAAGGAAAAACCATTTTCAATCAAAATTTGTTTAATCGGCTTATGTACGAGATCGTTTATTTATATACCCTCTCTCAATCAATTTTATTTCCAAGATTGAAGCTCCCTATTCTATTGATGTATTTATATTTTTGAAGTGCCCATTCTCTTCTAGGCACCACAATATAGGAGACTAGATTTTTTCCAAAAAACTTCATACATAGTCGCATAGATATTTATAAGCAGAGTAGGTACAAATTTGTAATTATGATTGTCGAATCAATTTCAAGGCGTAACTTTAATGAGAAATAGCTGATTTTAAAGAAATCATAAATACATTGACGATGGTATCCAACCAATAAATAGGCCTTGTAATGGTAGATTTCTTCCCAAAAACGATTTACATATTTAGCATTATTATTATATAAAAATTTATTAGATTGATGGTCGAATCAGTTTCAAGACGTTACTTTAATAAGAAATAGCTAAAATAACTCAGCTGATTTAAAAGAAATTAAATAAATTGAAGATGGTATCCCACAGATGGTTCTAACAACCATCTGGTGGGATTTAATAACTAATAAAACTAAATACGACCATCCCCCCTCTCCTGAAAATCGAAATAGGTCCAAACAATTACATTCAAGGTCAATTTTTTAAAAGCATCGTAAGTTTTAAATAGAAATCTGTATTCTTGAAACTATTCCATTATACTTTGATTTGGTACTTCTTTAAATTGATAATCCTTTATGTTTTTTAGAGTATAAATGACTAAATAAATAACTAAAATAACTATTAAGACAAAGGGATATTTTTTTTTTAGTCCTATGTAGTTACAGATAAAGGATTATCACACTTATGTTTAAATAAGGGGAGTAACATATAAAAAGAATAACTTTCTGTACACTTTGTTTAGATTTTTACTCCTCCCTATTTTCTTNGATCATTTTTGGTTCCGTGTCTGTCTGTCGGTCTGTCCATCAATTTTTGCAAACCACCATATCTTAAAAACTACAAGTTCAATTTTAATGAAATTTGGGTGGTAGGTCATAATTAGCTCATTGTTGGTCCAATATTAGTTTTAACCTTCTGCGCCTATTGGTTTTTATTCTACATGCGCACAAAGATACATTTATTTACACCTATAGCTTCAAAAGTACTTATTACTATCTGATTTGAATGAAACTTTTATAGTTTATAGAAAGTAACCCGAAGATAGCCCCAGATTAATTTGAGCCGTCTCCGGTCTTTAACTTTTGCGGTTAACTAATCGGTATTAACAATTTTGACACATTAAAAAAACGGGGAAAACAATTAAACCAATTAGACAAAAAGGCTTGTAAAAGAATAAATACAATAAAGCACGAGGATAGGATGCGAGGAAGCTATTTGTCACACCAATTGTCAGTCTATTTTTTTTACATGAATTAAAGTAACAATTAAGCAATATTTAAAGAGCGAAGACGAATGAAATTATCTGGTAGTATCTACGGTTTACTTTAAAAAAAACCATCAAAATTTCATAAAAATAAGATGAGTACTTTTTAAGATATAGGTGTAAATAAATGTATGTTTTTGTCTATATTAAAGAGAAACAAATGGGCGCAGAAGGTTGAAACTCATATACTTATATGGGACCAACAAAGGGTTAATTATGACTTACCATACAAATTTCATTAAAGTAGGACGTGTATAATAGTTGTTAAGATATTATGGTTGGCAAAAATTGAGCGACACACAGACTGACAAGACAGACACAGAAACAAAAATGTTCTTTAATGTCTGAAACGGATTACTGTCCGCAAGAAGGTGAGAAAAATTGATCTTCAGAGAGATCACATAGCTTCCGTTACCTTTAATAAGGGTAATTGATCTCACAGGCCGATTTCCTGAAGTAAGTTCTAGGGAAATGGCGTCTTTTTTGGATGAAAGCGCATATAATAATAAAAGATAATTCAAATTTCAATCAAGATATGCGAAATAAAGAGATACACAGTGATACCACAACAAAAACCTTTATTTTTTACCGCAAAACTAATATGTACTTAATAATTCTTCTACACTAGTTGGAATCAATTCAGGGAGTTTTGAAAATTATATTTGAATCCGAATGAATTAAGTAAACTCCGTGGAATCTAGATAATCTCGCTTGGTAAAATAATAGAAATGTTTCTTCATGGTAGTTTATAAATCCATCAAATTAAAAAAAAACAAACAAAATACATACATTTAAAACAACAAACTCTTAAACGAAGCACAGGATATTTAGCTAGAACTAATAATATAGCTGTCGAAATTAGGTTGAATAGAACATCTGTTTTAGATTTTTGAGGAACTGGTTTAGTTTATTCTTCGAGTTTTATTCAGCATAAACGAATTCTGAAAATTGCAGCTTCGCTGATAGGGAAGTGATTTTAACTGTTTGGTCGTATTATTACTTGAAGCAATACATTAAACTAAACAATTTAAATAAATTGAAATATTTAAATAATTAAATAATTTAAATAAATTGAAGATGGCATCCCACAGATGGTTCTAACAACCATCTGGTGGGATTTAATAACTAATAAAACTAAATACGACCATCCCCCTCTCCTGGAAATCGAAATAGGTCCAAACAATTACATTCAAGGTCAATTTTTTAAAAGCATCGTAAGTTTTAAATAGAAATCTGTATTCTTGAAACTATTCCATTATACTTTGATTTGGTACTTCTTTAAATTGATACTCCTTTATGTTTTTTAGAGTATAAATGACTAAATAAATAACTAAAATAACTATTAAGACAAAGGGATATTTTTTTTTTTTAGTCCTATGTAGTTACAGATAAAGGATTATCACACTTATGTTTAAATAAGGGGAGTAACATATAAAAAGAATAACTTTCTGTACACTTTGTTTAGATTTTTACTCCTCCCTATTTTCTTTATAAGGGGAGTAAAAATCTAAAGAAGTGCCTTTTATTTTATACCACAGTAAAACTAAATAAAACTCGTCGAAGCTATGTTTCCACACTAATTGGTAGACCTTTATTTACCTAATTTTAAAAATATTGTCTTATAAATACTAGAGTAAAACTAAATAAAATACAAAGAAGCTATGTGCTACTCTAATTGGTAGACCTTTATTTACCTTATTATCAAAATATTTTATTATAAAAAGTTAGTTAAAAGGACTAAAAAAAATAATTAGTCAGTATTAAATATTAAATAACTCATCTCGTACAAAATAAAAACAATATCATATTTCATGCATTAAATTATCTTTAATGAGCAATTATTTATTTTGTTTACTTGCTTAGCATTATATTTATTAATTCTGATTAGTCAGCATTAAATATGATGATGCGAATTAAAAGCCATACTAAATAATTTTACATATTATGTATTATATGAAATACAAAGGAACAAAATGTTTTAATTAAAACTTTTTCTAGGTACCTGAAATGAAATATATTTCATAAATTATATGAAATTATATTTTCTTTTAAATTATATTTATGTTTAACTAATTTATTTTCTAAGCTAACACCTACACCTGCATTTTACTACTAATTTACTATCGACTGATAGTATTTAACAAACAAATAAACACTGAATTTATTTAAGAGACAACTGATTACTGATAATTTACTTAAGAGATATCCAAAATTGGATTACTGGTAATTTACTTAAGAGATGACTGATTACTTATAATCTATTTAAGAGATAACAGATTACTAATCATTTATTTAAGAGATAACTGATCTGAACTAAACTTAGCACAATATGATGATCCTTGACTGTGTTTTTCTCCACTGTGTGATAGCGACTTATCATAGAAGAGGTTTAGTTAAATAACCAGTTAACCTAATAGTTAAATAAACAAAATTGGCACTTTTAGACTCCTTATAAGCTACACAGATTTTATCTGAAGAAGGCTGCTTTAGCACAGTCGAAACCGGTCAATTGTTACAAATACAATTATTTTGTGTGAAGACGTTGTTTGATTATTTAACTAAACCTTTTTTATGATTAGCATATACCATAAACAAATTTGTAGGTGGATACTTTATAAATTGTAAATACGTTTATATTTTAAGATTTACTACTAAGTTTGGATAACTAGCTGTAACAAAATTAGATGGCATTGTTAATTAATGTACTAGAACCCTAATTGGTAAATTTTTATCAAACTTTCTCTTTAGTTCAATATAAATTATATTTGAAAATAGAGGACGAGATTTGTCAGAATTAAAACTAGTAAATTAATTTATCCTATACATTGTATTTATTTATTTATATTTTTATAATTTATGGGGTAAAGCTAATATGTTTAATGAGATATATCTAAATTTGAATGCTATAGTATAATTTGTTTTATATTTTTATTTATAATCAATACTTATACTACTACTATAATATTTAACTACTATATACTATGTAAACTATACTATACAAGCATATTTATTTTTCGCTCTATAATTTTACCTTAGTGTCAATACAATACCCTTTATACTACTGAATAAAATTACTTTACTCATGTATTTTAATTGACTGAAATAATGACAAGTCAGCATAATAAATTAGGATGATGGTAATTAGCACAGTGTTATTTTTTTACACTTTCATATATTTGTTATTTTACACATAAATCTAATATTCTAGATTTTTTTTTTATCGACTGATTAATAAAATTCACTTGTTACCTTCAAGCAATGTGAGTATTTAATTCGATTAATCGGCGAGTCCAAATTCAAGCTTTCTACTAATAATAGTAGTGCAATGGTTCGTTTAATGTCTCTATATTCTTGTTATTAAAAAAATAATCACAGGGATATTTTCTGTTGGATAAAATAGTTTTATTTGTTTTCTCTTTTTGATAAGTTATTAAAAAAAGGGGTAGGTGCGTACACGATGAAGACCCGGTATCTACTGAAAACAGACTAGTACTGGGATGTAGAATTCTAGTATCTTGAAGCCTGGGGAGGGTGGTAGGTAGAGTACCTGCGCCCTGGACCAGGGAGATTCAAGGGAGGGGGTACGAGACCTACCCCAAGCCATCATGTTAGGAGTACACCAAGCAATACAACCAGCTCCACAATTCTTTTCATTGTTTACATCTATACAACCCCTTTTAATATTCGAACTCCTGCCTCACTAGTATATTCATTAAACAAGAAAGAATATCAAGTTGTTAAACTTAAGATACAAGAGTAAAATTATGACTTAATAAACTGCGGCAGTCACAATCAGTCTGTGCTGTAAAAAAAGAAAGTATTGCGATATGGCGCTAAAATTCGGATTACCTCGTAGACAGGTCCTGCTCTAAGTTCAAAAAGGCTTTATTGAAAATCAGTCTGTTGGAGCCTGTGCAAATGCGTAGAGCTTAAAGATTTAATTTAGAATAGGCTTTTTAAGAAAACTCATTAACTCGAGGTGAAGTTGAAACATATAATGAAGCACTATATTTGGGGCCACCGCCCCAAAAATAAAAAAAAGCAGATCCGAAAATCTGTATTAAAAATGTTATATAATGTAGTCTATTAATATATTTACCAACTTTACCTTATAAGTCGTTTTCCTTGAAAAAATTTAGTTATTAAGAATACTGTATAAATAAGTTTAAAATTGTATTAGTTATCGTAGAAAATTTAATCACAATCACTATGTATATTAGTAAGTTGTGTTCCGAGTTTGTCGGATCGATATTTTTTTCCTCTTGCCTCAAATAATTCGTCTTAAACTTTTATTTATTATGAATAAGTTCCATGAAATCTCAGTAAAAAAATAACGCTTTCTACTTTTAAACATCCTTTAAACTAGCTTCAATGGTTTTTAAATCTACCGTAAGGTCGTAAATTTTTATTAGTTTGACTTCAAACAGCCACTAAACTATTAAGAACGATATATTATGAGCTTGCTATGTGTGTATTTTGTGGCTTTGGTATCCTTCTAAAATGAAGGAATTTTGATAAAATCTATTACATAACTTGGTATTATAAAAACTATCATAATTCAAGGAACCTACACAACAAAAGAATTTTAAATAAATTACGAATATCTTCTCATGTGTTTCATATTGCCTTTCTTAGCCAACAATTGTTAAATTTATGCCCTTACGTTAGGTCATAAATTTTTATTTGTACGAATTTAAACTACCACTAAAATATAATTTAAATAATCTATATAGAGAAATATTATATTTATTTTTGAATAAAAACACGCTATAAAAATGTTCATAAGAATTGCAGTTACTCTTTTTACACATAAACCTTTTTAATGTTTTTTTTTTTTTTTTTGTGAGAAAGCAAACTATTATTAAGTATATTTTAGTGTATTTGATTATATTGCATTGTCATCGGAAGAACATAATTTGTAAAAGTAGCTTAACCATTGATTATATTGGATCCTCACATGCAACGGAGTTGAATAAAATAGTGAAAATAAAAGGGCATACTATAAGCCCGCAATATATGAGTGTGTTGTGGGTTTAGTCTATTTCTAAAATTAAAGGCTTTTATTATAATATATGTAATTCAAAAATTTTATTTATTCAAAGTTTTCCATTTATCTTTCACTATTCCACATTTAAGAGGCTAGAGACTGAGGTAGAGAAGCCAGACACATCTGACCTCCATATTATAATATAATATGTAACTTAGTATTTAAGGAACTTCAACTAAGGAAATGATAAATAAATAAAAAAAAAAAATTCTCATATACTTCTTATTGTCTTCTAGAAAACTATTACGTCTGTTTATACTCAGAGCGACAGAGCAAGCCGAATATTAAAGGGAAGACCAATAAACGCTACTCATAAACAGTCATCTGATTTCTTAATCCAAGTTCTAGCCTTTACTTCAAGAAGTGTTAATTATAAAAGAGTTTACCTACAGAAAATTCCTAGACAACATTTAAAGAAGTATACAAGGGGCTACAATATTCTTCACGACTCTTCGTGTTCTGTACTTCCATAAAAACCAACGTTAACCCAAATTTACCATTTACTACCCGCCTCAGTACTAAAATAATTAGACAAGGTTTGTTTTTTGTGTTAGTGTTTGTTTATTAATTGTATTCATTTTAAAATTTACACTAGAAGATTAACGTTGGAATTAGACAAAACTATTTAATTATATATTTTTTTTTATAAGGGCTGGAATGTAGTGAAAACTCCTTAATAATATTTCAGTGGTGAAGTATAAGGGTTTAAACACCATTCTTCTTAATTTTTCAGACATATCGATAAATTCACTATAGTAATCGGCCCCGGCCTTAAATTTTGAAATAAAAAA
This sequence comes from Gerris buenoi, assembly GCA_001010745.2. Lineage (NCBI taxonomy): Eukaryota > Metazoa > Arthropoda > Insecta > Hemiptera > Gerridae > Gerris > Gerris buenoi. The sequence continues at coordinate 234,318 of KZ651873.1, forward strand.
TACTCCTCAGGAACTTTGTTAGTGGATTCATTTTGGCGTAGTTTAACTTTTTTAATTTAGAAAATTCTGAGAATTGGGGCGTTTTGGAAGTCAATTTAATGAATTGTTTATTGCCAATTTAGTGAATTGGCATGCGTTGAACATGTCAATTTAACGATTTATATAGGAAATTTTCGAATAAACCTTTCTTTTTTTTACTTAAATTACTCTTGTAATTGATTTTTTTTTTTACATTTATATTTTAATTTAAATCAAATTATAATTACTATTTACAAAGGGAGACAGACAGAGAAAAATAGACTTCAGCGCTGGGACTCGATGCACGGACCTCCCCATCATTTCCTGTTTGGGAGCTCTAACCAATTAAGCTACACTGAAGAATAATTTCCTCTATCGATAACGATACCTAGTCCCGAATTATGCTTTCAAATTTTTCTACAAGTCAACAACCGACAATAGAACAAGACCGAGAAATACACTTGTAATTATAAAGTACCCAATTAATACCTGTACTTATAGTACATAATATATTATAAATGTAATTTTTTTTTAAGTTTTTGGTAGTATTCGTATACATACCACGGAACGTTTAAATTTAAATCAAATTTTAATTACTATTTACAAAGGGAGACATACAGAGAAAAATAGACTTCAGCGCCGGGAAATTGAAGTAAAAAAGAAGTTTGCATTATAAAATCAAACAATTTATAATGCAAACATCGGGAAATCTATTGACCTACAAATAAATTGGTGAATTTAGCAATACCAACAACCTCAATACGTCAAATCCATGATGTTTTATAAATTATAAATAACCTGCTGATTTTTATACATTTGCTAGATAAAAAATATTAAAATGTTATGATTACATTGGCCTACAAAAATCAAGGGTATTTTTCCCTTACCTTACGACCTAAACATGTCAATTCGACGGGGTTTTATTTATTTAAAAATACTTGTAGGTCATGAAAACTACATGATCTATATGATATTTACGATGAAATAAATGAATGGCCTACATAATTTTTGGGTTATATAGCGTGACCTACAAAAAGAAGGATTAAAATATGTATTTATGACCTACTCCATATAATTATTTCGAAGAAAACAGAAAAAAATCCACAAATTTAAATTAATAAATAACTAGGAGGCTCCACTCCCTGCTCGGTTCGCTCGTCAACCCCCGGAAAATCCACTCTCAAAAATTCCAAGACAGAAATCCATTTCAGATATTAGAGATCATTTTTGGTTCTGTGTCTGGCTGTCGGTCAGTCGGTCGGTCTGTCGTTCAATTTTTGCATAGCTCGTATTTAACATTTCATTTATGTTAATACACACTCGTAAAGTAGGTTCGCTAACAGAACTGTGACAGTTAAATTAAATAAATAAATTTTCTCTATTTATTGTATGTATTTATTTAAAAAAAAAAAAAATATAATACAATTTAACTTTATTATNTTTATTTGAATTATGTTGATATTTGAATGATGTTTTAATAATTTAGTAAGAATATAAAAATTGTTTTGGGGCTATTAGCTGCCGAAGGGTGTAGGCAGCTAGAGCCTGCAGCTTCTTGATTTGTAAAGGGGGGAGTCAGTGCCACAGCGCTCAAACGTGACTATTTTCAGGTTTTTGCTCATATCTCCGAAGCTATTGCTCTTAGGGGAATTTTTTTTATTGAAAATTAAAGCTGATAAAATTTCAAACAAAAATGTTTAAATGCATGTTTTACCTACGACCAACAGTTTTAAAGCTATAGGGTCGACAAAAACATTATATTCACAGTTTTTTTAAATTTAAATTTTTTACTACACCCTTCGACAGCTAATAGCCCTAAAACAATTGGTCTATCCTCATCATTAACATAATTCATTAAAGGTATATGTTATTTTACAATAAATTTAATTTTTGAAAATACTGATTTTTGTCGATCCTATAGCTTTAAAACTGTTGGTCGTAGGTAAAACATGCATTCAAACATTTTTGTTTGAAATTTTATCAGCTTCAATTTTCAATAAAAAAAATATTCCCTAAGAGCAATAGTTTTGGAGATATGAGCAAAAACCTGAAAAAAGTCACGTTTGAGCGCTGTGGCACTGACTCCCCCCCTCTATAACTCAAGAAGCTGCAGGCTCTAGCTGCCTACACCCTTCGGCAGCTAATAGCCCCAAAACAATTTTTATATCCTCACTAAANCCGATCCATCCTACCAACCCTAGTTATATCCCTGATTTGACCCTCTTCCCAGTTGACCCTAAATTATTATCCTTAATCTTTTATTTATTCTTAATCCATACCTACCCACCCCTAACCGACTGCGTCCGGTACTAAACCAACTGTAACAAGTATACCAAAAATCAAGTTGATGGTAGTTTGTCACTTAATAGTTGACCTGTTTGATTTATAGTAATACTTGACTAACTAACCTATTAAGTGACAAACTACCATCAACTTGATTTTTGGTATACTAACTAAGTTTGTATTCAGGATCGTGAAAATCATATTGTCCACCAAAAAGGGCGGGAGATGGCCGCTTTCCACCGGTTTGTTTTATCAAATGCCTATAGCCAAGCTATGTCCCGCAGACGAACTTACTCGACCATATATTCTTAAAAGGCACCAAAACATTTTCTTTTATACAAAATTCTAGCCTAATGTTAGTCGGACACTTTTTTAAATAAATATGCTGCATTTTATGCATAAATGAAAACGCTAAAAATTCCAGTGCCTAAGCATTAAAATGTACTACATATTAAATAATAGAAAACATGGGATTTTGTTTGGCAAATAATTGATAAGTACGTCATTGATTAATAAGACTAATTATTATTTTCAATTAGACTATTGCGCTTTTAACATAAATTCGATTAAACTGTGATTGAATTTATGTTTAACTTCCGAGCTTAGCGAAGGTAAAGGATGTGATCGTTCTGAAGAACGCAATATTATACGTCTCCGATTTCAAATTTCAAAACAGAAATCCGTTAGACAGACATCAGGAAACATTTTTGGTTCCGTGTCTGTCGGTCGGTCTGTTTGTTCGTCTGTCGCTCAATTTTTGCAAATATCTTAAAAACTATACGTCCAATTTCAATGAAATTTATAGGGTAGATATAATAATTAGCTCATTTCAAAAGTACTACTAATATGATTAGTATGAAACTTTTATAGTTTATCGAATATAGCCCCAGATTAATTTGAACCATCTGCGCTCTTAAACTTTTGCTAAATTGATACATTCATGTAAAAATAAAAACAATTTTGACAGATAAATAAAAAACGGAGAACAAAATAAAAAAATCCCGTCAAGTACTTGCCAGCAAGTTACTAAAAGGGTTTCTTCGGTCATAAGAATTAATTATAATTATTATTATATATTTTTTTAAACAAAAACATCTATTGTTCACTTTTGAAAATCAAGATGTGCATATATTATTATTCTTTACTATCTTCGGTATGCGCTTATTGAATTCTTTTAGGGGTAAAATGGCCGCCAATTTGGAAACAAAATATATTTTTGTGAACCAAATTTCA
>KZ651873.1:249112-261553 GCA_001010745.2 Gerris buenoi
AAAAAAAACACCCCGCCAAGTCTGTGGTCCAAAAAAGTTGTGAAATCATCTTTTTGTCCCGCCAAGTGATGTTGGCACTTTCTCCTGACCCATCACTATCAACATAGATAGTTAACATAGATAGTTTTCAGCTTCTTCTCCTTGGCGGTGTGCCTGCAGTACTACCCAATGTTAACCGGTTGTATTCCACGCGTCCTCTGCAAAGAAAGTAGTAGTTGAATGGGGTCATTCCTTGAAAGCTTAATAATTTGTATATTACTTATTTCTTTTTTATTTTCTTTTTGATATTGGGAAAGATTTACAGCAATGATCATTGTGGCATCGAAAAAAGCATTTAAAAATACTGTTAAAAGGCTTTCATCTCTAATATGTGACTGCATATATTAGTATTAGTTGTCTAGAATTAAGACTATGAGGTGAACAATTATCTTTCCACACAAACCTCATTTGGCAAATGTGAAGGTGAAACAAGAAATTGTATTTGTGTTTGAAGAATATTAAAATTCCAGTTTCAGGAAATGGCAAGGCACGCCGCCAAGGAGAAGAAGCTGAAAAGTATCTATGTTGATAGTGATGGGTCAGGAGAAAGTGCCAACATCACTTGGCGGGACAAAAAGATGATTTCACAACTTTTTTGGACCACAGACTTGGCGGGGTGTTTTTTTTTTTACCACACAAGAGGTTTTTGGTCAGATACATTTTATTTTAAATCCGCTAATGTGTATTACCGTCATTTGGTTTGTTCACTGTTTTGCTATAACAGGTTTGTGAAAATAAACTGAGTTTTATTCTCGATAAGTTAATTAAAAGTTTCACATTTCTTGCAATATACTCTAATAGAAGTGTAGGCCAAATTCACGGATTTCGTATCCTGTACCCTTGCCGATTCAATAATATTCACCTCAGGCGGAAAGGAGGGATTTTCCAACAGCAAACAAAAACGAAGGGACGTAAAGTCTATAGGGAAATCAGGACCCGTATATACTTATTGATACCTTTGTAAGTTCAATAGCATATTCCCTTTTCCATTCTTACACTAATCTGGGAGTAAAAACAGGGACGTTTAAACCATAACGGATAATTTCTTTATAATATTCTTTCATAACAGGTTTGTTTTTTAATATAGTATCTAAAGGGGGTAGTATGCTGTAAAATTATTACTGAAGACTATATCATTTATATAATGAGAAGTGTCCCAAGGGTAACGATTTGCCTCAAAATGATTTGTTATTGCTAAACAATATAAACCACATTTATTCAAATAAAAATAAATGTTTGTTTTGATTTTTTGGTCTTCAAATAGATATAACATCTTATCTAAATTATTTAACTTTTTTCTAAATATAATATTAAACCCGTTGCAACGGGCTTATCGCTTCATATAATATATAAAACAAGTTATATATGTATGTATATATATATATATCTAATGTAATATAACCAAGTGGTGATTTACAAGCCAAACTTAATGCAAATAATTTCCAGGTACACTTCATCGTCCGTTGTTATACTAACATTATTTAAAGTACCTATTTAAAAAATGTTTAACGAAGGGCAAAAATGAGCTGGCACAGTGAAGACTTTTATGCCGGAAAATATATGAATTTAAACAACCTTAATCAAAATTCTCAGATATTTAAAATTAACCAAATATCAAGCTTTCAGCTCATGCTGTTCAAATAACATGCCTTCGTAATTGATTCCAAGTTTGGAAATAAAACGTTTTCGGGTTTTTATTTAACTTGCAATGTTTGTATGTATGTTCGGGTCAAATCTTGCAGTTGAATATTAAAGCAGTTATCCTCGACCGATTGAAATTAAATTTAGCATACATGTTTAGTTTAGATGACAATGCATGCTTAGCTAAGTTTCGACATTATAAAGCCAATATGGTGGACAGCCCAAGATGGTGGACACGTTATTTCTTTGACTTAAAAAGCAAAAGCTTTTATTTATTTATTTATTTTTTTTTTTTTTACCTCCCTTAATCAAAAAGAATTTGGAACTGTGAAAAGAGATATACTTAATACTTAATGTTTTTAATACTTCTTGTAATTAAGAACATGGATTAAGATTTTAAATGTTCCATTATTTCTTATATAAATCAATTGGAAAATTTAAAAATCCTAAATTCAAAGAACGTCGAAACAATAGTTTGAAAAAACTGCTGCCTAACATCCTTTTCATCAATAATTGACTGATGAAGTGAGAAAAACCTTAAAATTTTCATTCTGAGAAAAGGGGGGGAGGATCTTTACTCCTGGTCGACTTGATCGAAGCACGGAAGGGGAACCGAAAGCCTGTACTCCGGTAAAGCATCGAGGTATAAGGGAGAGCTAATCGGGCTGAATCGGATGTCTAATAGCCTGGAAACCAACTTCTTGAGTTCGACCAAGTTTTCCTCTAACCTTTACCAACGCCCTTTGGGCTAACTTCACAGAGTAAGCAGGTACTTAGTTATCGACAATTTGGGGAAGAATCTTTTTCCAGTGCAGTAAGCAATGATTTTGGTTAAGGCAAGAGCGAGACAGAGCAATCGAAGAATTTCTAAAACCAAAACTAAGATAAGAAGCTTTCTGAATTCTATTAGCATAAACTGTAAAACGATAAACAAACATTCCAAGTGCAATTTCACTCTCTCCAATTAGGTTAGATATCGTTGAATTATTATATAAGCAAGCGCGGATACACTTAGTGCGCCTGGAAAAGCCAAGTATATTCTTTGAACAACTAATTTAGTTCGGTAACTTAACTCAGAAAACAAGTTATGTATATGACCCCAAAATTATAATTATTCCCTTATAGTACATTACGCGTCTAGGTCTAGTGCGGAAAGTAGCATTGTGCATGCAAGAGTAGAGATTGCACCCGAGTGAAAGGGAGGGTAGTAAAACCATACGAGCAATGCAAAATGACGTTTTCGCACGAGTTGCGTACCATATTTAATCTAAGATTGTTAGATTTTAATAATAAATAATACAGAAAAAAATAAACTTCCTGTATGTAAGTTCGTATTTCTGTTTTGATAAATATGGAATTAATTCATTTGTTGTAATTTGTGCCGAATTAATTATATTGGGAGGCGTATTATTCTCCTCATATTCGTCATAACCACTTAGATTACTCATTGATTTTCTATAAAAACTCGATATAAATAATTAATTTTATTAAACAAACAGCAAATTATTTTTGTTAAATATAAACAAACTTGCTAATCGTGAATCGTGCGTTAAGGTGAAGAATTCTTCCTTTTTTCCGCCAAGGGCTGAAAAAATGAATAATTCATTTTTTGAGGTTCATTTTTGATAACATTAGTGTGATCTTATTACTTCTTAAGTGATAATCCAAAAAAGTAAATATATAATTTATTTACATGTATACTAAGTCCACAATTTTACGGTTTCCTTAAACAATCTTGTCTTACTAATTATAATTACTAATTACTCAACTTTAGGACCGATTTCAACAAATCCTTGTAAACACATTATTAATTTAATCCCCATCCCCATAAAGAAATAAAGAAATTTTTAACACCTCCTCTTATATGATGACATGGTGTTTTTAAAATAATATTTATAACACTTTTTTTTTTTTTGTTTTTTGTTTTTTCAAGAAAAAAAGCATTACCTTATTTAATTCATTAATTTTCTATTTTAGAGTACGAAAGAGGATGAAGAGAAAGGGGTTTACTTTATCATTGCAAAATAAGGCTTAGTTCTCTCCTCTCCTAATACTAATACTCCTTATTCTGTTCACGGAAGCATTTTCCTTTTCCAACACCAGAAGCAAGGATTAAAACGAAATTATATCTTTACTTTTTTACGTAAAGAAGGAGAGAGAGAAAGAGAGAGAGAGAAAGAGAGAGAGAGAGAGAGAGAGAGAGAGAGAGAGAGATTAAAGGACTATAGAGTGCGAAAAATGAAATTGTAACTTTTCTGTAAATAGAGTTGTGATTAAATTTTCCTCAGGAGTTTTCGCAAGGGATGAGTATTTTTTGAGGGGAGAAAAAAAAACTGTCTCTTTTTGAACTCTGTTTTTTGAGTTTATTCGAGACCTAATACATTTTACTCATTCTAGCCCTCAAGTATTTTTTTTAGGGGAGGATGAATTTTGCCACTTTATCATCCTTTTTCCTTCTTCCTAGAGTAATAGAATATGTGTGGTTTTTTGTAATAGGTTTTAAAATTAGGAAGGTGAAAACCTGCAAAAACCCGTGAGGTTTAGAAGGGCTTTTATTACTTAGGCAAAGCTTTCAAGGAGAAAAGTACCTTCAGCCTTCCAGCTTACTTTTACCAACTGAGTACTAAACCAAAAATCTACAAGAGGTGAAAATAGTATTCTTATAACTCAAACAAGAACTAACATTTTCATAAAAAAAAAAAAAAAAATCTACAGACGAGAGGAGAAAAAAAGGTCAAGTAACTCTTGTATTACCAAAAACTTGGTGATTACCAAAAAAAAAAAAAAATAGTAATATATAATATTTGCTTTCCAAATTACCCTTTATTTAATTTTGCAAACACCGCAAACATGCTTCACTTAAACTATTTTATACTTCATTGATTATATTTTTTTTAAAAATTAAAAAAGGAAGAAAAGGAAATGATAAGTAAACAATTATTTTTGAGCTAGATTAAACATTATCTGCGATAAGAGATAATTAGTGTGGCACATAGCTTCCTATTTTATATGCTTTAATGATTTTATGCATTTACAGCTAATTATTGTTACATTTATTTTTCTCCTCCCCTTTATTAAATTTGAAATGAGCACAGACTTAACGACAAATTATCCAAATCTCACAAAAGTCTTGATCAGTACTTTTGAATATGTAGGTTGTAAATAAATGTACGTTTGCGTGCACATGAGGAAAAGAAACAAATGGACGCAGAAGGTTAAACGTATGTGAGACCAACAATAATAGGTTAATCATGACAACATCCAAATTTCAATTTACACGAGTATTTCAAGTAGATTTTAAGATATTTTGGTTTTGCAAACAGACAGACCGACAAACAAACACGGAAACAAAAATGTCGCATGATGTCTGAAACGGATTTTTGTCTTTAATTTTTTTGAAATTTTTGAAATGAAAAGCATAAAAAAAAAAATTCGTTACAAAAAAAGAAAGTGACTGGTTGTTTTAACTAAGATTTTCTGGCACCATTTTATAATTATAAAATCGGTCCGAGACAACTCAGACAATCTTTCTCATATAGTTTTCGTATGTACATTTAATTATTATTGAAAATTTCATCAAAAATTATCATAAAAATAACTTCTCCCGAGCGGGGAATCGAACCCGGGCTCCCTCCATCCGCGTTTTAAGCTTTTTTCTCAGGAACTAGATTTTTCCCGGGAAAACGATTCGAATTTAAATTTACTACATTTTAGAATTTTTTAATCAAAATTGTCGGAACCGTTGTTGAGAAATAATGTTTTTCACGTTTTTTCAGAGTTTTTAGGAGATAGCGCCACCAAATTGTGTTTTTTGAACATGTATGCCAAATTTCGTCAAAATCGGCCCAGTAGTTTAGGCTCCAGGCGTCTTCACAGACGACAGACAGACATTTTTTAAAACCACTTTTTTGGACTCAAGTTCACGTTTACGCGAGCGTTGCGCGTGAACTCTTTAACGGATAACGTTGTCCAACCAACTCGTTCTTGGCATTGGTAAAATGATCGTGTCTACCAAATTTCATCAAAATCGGTCGACATTTACTCAATTTATCGTCGCACGTTTCATGATTCGCGGACACACAGACAGACAGACCTAGACCTGTCTGTCTGTGATAGACAACCGAAAATGTTCCCTGGTGTTTGAAACAGATTTCTGTCTGGGAATTTTTAAAATCGGGGACCTAAAACTTTTTTTCTTCTCAAAAGTGAACACAATGCTTCCGTTACCTTCGGTAAGCTCGGAAGCAATATAACAAAAAAGTAATATAACGTTAATGTTAATATAACAATAAAGTACATGATAGGATGCGAGGAAGATATGTGCCACACTAATTGGCAGTCTATTTTTATATTAACCTTTACCATTTACCACAACATGAAAATGTGTATGGTTAAAAAAAAACAAAAAAAAAAAAAAAAAAACAGTGTTTTGGTTACAACATCCCTTTAAATAACAGTAGTTTTGAATTAAAAAATTGGTCCAATGCATCTCAGACTAACCTTGTAATACGAGTTCATAATTACTTAAACAAGTGTTATTCCTTTTTTCGTTTTCGAGTTTTATTTAATTATTATTAAATAAAAAATAAACCAACATGGCCTCTCCGTCCGTGTTTAAAGCTATTTTCTCAGAAACTAGATTTTTCCCGGGAAAACGGCTTGTATTTAATATTCTTTGGGAATTATTTTTCTAAACATTTATGTTAAATATAGTTAGGCGCCAGTAGTTTAGGTTCCAGGCGTTCTGCACAGATATTCTAAAAACCCCTTTTTTGGACCTAAAAGCGGACCTCTTTTTGGACCTCAGGGGAAAAGCGTGAAAATAAAAAAAAGCATGCACATTTCCATTAAAATCTCAAAATCTCTTTTCACGCCAACATAATACTTTCTCTTTATATGAGAAAGTAAAAAAACACAACAAAAAATTAAAAATTCTATTCAACAATGCCAAAATAAGTAACTTTTTCTCATATAAGCAACAAAAAAGCGACTCTCTAGACTCTAGACTAAGTGGCTTTTAGTGACTCACTACCAGCCCTGCAATATTGTTTGTTAATATTGTTGTTTGTTATGTTTACTTTCTATTATCCTGTCTTAGACAGGATAATAGATAGTCATAAGATTTAAAAGGGATAAAAAATCAATTTTAAAAAAGAAGAAATTCCAAAGAATTAAAAAGAAGAGGGAAAAATAGACAAAAAAAGAACTTCAATAAGAAAAAGGTCGTTTAAAATAAAAGAAAGATGTAGAATTCTAAATAATTATGGTAGAAAAAAGAGACAGCTAGTGCAAGGTAAAGAGTGATTTATGGTTGTCTAGCAACCCAGGTGTTGACTTGTTTTCTAAATGATTCCACGAAATCTCTTTAAGACTATTGGTAAACTATCTCCAATGTTTCCAACTCTTCTGGAAACAAAACCACATGAACTTTTGTATTTACCAAGTGTTTATTGTTATCATCTTTTTTCTACAGAATGTTTTTATACCAACTAACAAAATTAATTAATTTTAAACTACAGGTGAATTTATTTTCATGTTTAGTTTAGAACATTAATATTATGTATACAATCCTTGTTTTAAATAAACCACATACATATTTCCTCGGATGTCATGATGTTATTTTTTATTATATCATCCAAACCCAAAAATTATTTTGTGATACATATTCGCGTAATATTTAATCTTTACTGCTGATAAACTGAATCGATGATTTACAATTTAAAAGTGATTATTATGATCCATCTTGTTAAACTCAATGTTTAAAGTTTACAGGTTCTTAATATTATTAACATATATGTCAAAACGTTTTTGCAGTTTTTATTTAAAAAAATAAAATAAAATAAGAAAAAGTTGATAATATAAAAATATTTGTTAAAAACAATCTTTCATCCGTATTCTTCTCAGCAAGCCCTTCTATTTGATACACATATCATGAGCCTGCTAAAAAAAATAACTTAGTCCACCATCCTACACTGCCCGCCATTTTGGATTTAAAATGACGTCACTTAGCTAACCATGCATTGTCATCCGAACTAAACGTGTATGCAAAATTAAATTCAATTGGTTGAGGATAACTGCTTTAAAATTCAGTTGCATGATTTGACCCGAACATACATACATACATACATACATATACATACGTACATACAAACATTGCAAGTTAAATAAAAGCTTTTAAAAATAAATGGAAGTTCACGAAAACAAACAACTAAAAAAGTGGGAAAGAATAATTAATAATTAATATTTTTTAAAAAAAAGTTTAACACAATTTCTTTTGTGTTAAGTAAGATTTTATGCTTACCAGTTGGCGAATTAACTTTAACGTTCAGTAAGTAGGTACGCTACATTTATACTACTGAATCGCGTGACTTTATAATTGAAGCGAACGCAAATAAATATTGAAGATTATGAAAATAGTTAATCTTAATTAAGGTCATATACTACGTTCACGCATACCTAATTTTAGACACTATTTTGAAAACGATACGCTAGTTTAGAACGCTGTGTGAAGTGTGAATGGAGAAGGGGGAATTGTATATCGTATATTGGTTTAAATCTATTCCACAAAAAATAGGTGATCGGAACGGCGAATCGTGTTCATAACCCCAATTTGAATAGATCGTGGGGGGGATCGAGATATTAGCTTAAACAAAAGTAATACAACCTGTAAAGAACCTGTAAAAAGTTTTAATAACTTATAAATATGAAATGTCAAAAGCCGAAGGCATATTAGGTGACATTAAAGAAGTTTTTACCAATGACGTCATCGTTGTTGTGTTGAATCATTGTTTGGATCATTGTTGTGTTGAACATGAATCGTTTTAAAAACGAATCAGATGAAAAAACGCATTTATAAAGATGTGTGAACGCAGACATAGTTGAAGATAAGCGGAAAAAGGTAGTAAAGTGGGGGTGCTTACTAGCAAGCCACCTTCCTAGATTAACCTATATAAGAATCTTACCCACCCGCATAGGCACGTTTTTAACAATTATTATAAATGTATCACTTCACAAAAAAAAAATTATGATTGTATCAATTTGCACTCTCACATGCTTGTTTCAATTATACTCGTATACTTTTGACTTTAGACAATGTATATTACTTTTTCCTAAATCCGATACATTAGAACGTAAGATATTCGTAAAACAGTTGGTACTTTTTTCTTTTTGAACATTAATTGTCTAGAATCTAGGAGGTTAAGTTAATGTTAGGTGACTTTGATGTTGAGTAATATTTGAATAAAACTAACATTATTAAGTAATAAACTAACATCAACTTGATTTTCGGTCTAGTAACTAATTTTGTACTCAAGATCATGAATATTACATTGTCCACCATAATGGGCGACATGGCCGCTTACCACCAGTTTGTTCTCTTCAAATGCCTTTTGCAAAGCTATATGTCCCATAGACAAACTTAGCCGACCACATATTCTTAAAAGGCACTAAAAGATTAACTTGTACACAAAATACTAGCTTGATATTAGTCAGACACTCTTTTGCACTTATGTCCTGCACTATTAGATCAAAATTAATAGCTTTAAAGCTCCTAATCACTTAAAAGCGATGACATAGTTTTACAAGAAATACGTGTTTAAAAAAATTGTTTCTCGTATCGAATAGAAGAAGGTAGATCTCTTTCCTGTCCTAAAATTCCAATTCTAAATTTAAACCTCACGAACTGATAAGATATATCCAAGGAGAATATATTGAAAGGAGTTTAAAATCCATCATGTTTAAATTTAAATGACATCGTACCATTTTAAATGCAGTAAGAGAGCCAAGATAAAGTAACATTAAAAACAAATATCGCTGAAAACATACGCTAATGCTTAATCCAAGAATAGATAATAAGCACTTATTCGACTAAGGCACTTATCTAACATCCACAGATATGATTTTATCTTAAAAAAAACTTAATATTGAACTATTTTAAATATAGTTTCAAAGGAAAATAAACTGTCATTTTTTTTTTTTTTTTTAAATCCAGCATATTATGATCATCCATCTCTATAAATATGTCTGTAGTCATGCACTTGAATATAAATGAAAGCAATACTCGTAAATTCCATTTTTTTTTCTTAGAATCAAAAAGGAATTGACTAAAAATAAAATGCATAGCTAGTTTCAAGTAATAAAAATTTAATTGACAGTAGCTCGGATGAACTACATTAAAATAAATGTCTTCTAATGGAAAAAGATTCAAAACTAGGTTCCCATTTTAACAAACACATAGAAGGTTTTTATTTTTTGTTTTGTTTATAAAAGATATAAAACAAAAAGGGACGGAAGAGTAATAGAACTTATGCAGGAGGATGTCTGATTTTCAAGTGCTAATAAATCATTTTTATGACTCTGGAAAAAAATAAGTCATGAGTAAAATAAAAAGGTGAAATACATAAGAACGAATTTCTATAAAAGTTTGATCACATCACAGTGAGTGTCTGGTTTGGGTTTGACAATATAAATAATAGAATTGTTAATTATTGACTCGTAATTCCATTAAAAGATTAATTTTTCATTATTCATGATAGAACTGAATCATTAATATAGATATAATGACGGTTTATGCAAATTTAATAAAACACTTCCATTATTAGATTATTTAATCGATATTATAATTGAAGAATAAATTTAAGCTTAGTAATCAAAAGGATTGATTTAATTAAAGGTATAGCGACATTAGTGATGAACAAATGTTGCTATCATAATATATTTTTATATATTTTTTACGAGACTATGGTGGTATTCTATTCTGACAGATGACTCACAGACACCTAGTCTAGAACATAGCGAGAAAAAAGTGGGACTAATATCAAGCTAGAATTTGGTATTCAAGTTAATCTTAATTAGTGTCTTTTAAGCATATGAGGGACATAGTTTGGCAATAGGCATTTGAAAAAAACAGACCGAGCGATGGAGAGCGGCCATGTCTCGCCAATTATGTTGGACAGTGTGATTTACATGATCCTGAGAACAAAATGTTATTCCAAATTAAAGTGGTTCCCCTATCAAGGGACAAACCAACATCAACTTGATTTTTGGTCTACTAGCTAATTTTGTGCTCAGGATCATGACCACATATTCTTAAAAGGCACTAAAAGATAAACTTGCACACAACATTCTAGCTTGGTGTTAGTCAGACACTTTTTTGTACCTAGATTAGGTGTCTTTATTCTGATTTTTTGAGCGAGTCCTGTCAGAATAGAACACTTTACCGTGAAAACTAGTTCCTGAGAAAATAGTTTTAAACGCTAACGGAGAGAGGCCGGGTTCGATGCCCCACCCAGGAGAAATTACTTGTACGATTAGTTTTGAAGAAATATTCAAGAATAATTAAATGTACCTAATAAACGGGAAAAAGCTGGGCTAAGTAATTATGAACTCGTATATAAGGTTTGTGTTGTTTCATAATATTATCATTATCTGACCACTTTTAATTAGTATTTGTTCAGATTATTAACTTGTATTTAAAATTCCATGTTAAAAACCTTTGTCTTAAATTCTATAATATGTATGGATGTAACCATACCGTCCGCCATCTTGAAAATATTAAGTAGGAAATTTACAGTTATTAGAAATACTGAGTGGCACCTGTGTGCTTAAGTTCGTTCGTTCAAAAAGGCCAATCATTAGACAACCAAACAAACACACACAAAAAACTTTTCAAATCCGAAGTCTCTGAAATGAAGAACTCACTATGGTCTTTCAATAATTACCCTATCGATAATATTTATTTTTCTAAGTCAATTCTATTCTTAATAAATCTTTATTATTCTCAAACAAAAAAAGTCAGCAATTGGTTTTCTTGAATAATAATTATAGCACACGTAAAGACCCAAGCTTTGTTTTTATAATGTGGTAAGTGGTGTAGGTCACATCTCTGCAAAAATTCATATAAATTCTAAAGCTAATCCAGTATCTTGTTTATTAGGTTTAGCGGATTCAATAGAGCAGGTTTTCGTTCAGGCCTAGCTCCACTGCCTCAAGGGACCTGACCCGAAGAACATCTTGGAGCCCCGACGGACCTACACTACAGCTACGGGCGTAGAGTAAAGTTCTAAACCTCCACCCGAACTCTCTCTACTCCCTTAACCTCTAAAATTGGCCCTAATTTCAGTGCGATAAACTCCCATCCCCCCCTCCTACCTCACCCTTCTCTTACCTGTTGGGTTAGGGTGGATGGTGGATCCCTAATTGGGCCTGATTGTACGGTGCTCCAGCCCTTCTAACCTACAGACCCTACTAGCCGAAACACCCTAAAACCTAAAGTATCCCGGAATATACCCAAGGCACTCAAACACAAAAACCCATTATGGCTAATCATTATTGTAGGCACTTATTTTCCTCTTTCTTTAATGCT
The DNA here is from genome assembly GCA_001010745.2 of Gerris buenoi. Lineage (NCBI taxonomy): Eukaryota > Metazoa > Arthropoda > Insecta > Hemiptera > Gerridae > Gerris > Gerris buenoi. Next base: position 261,156 of record KZ651873.1, read on the forward strand.
GAATCAAGGAAATCTTCCTCTATGTCCTACTTACTAAAACCGTCTCATTTACTTTCATAATGAAAGCCAAAATTTATGGTTAGACGTGTTCCAGACAAAAATAGGTCATAATATTAACTATACTGTGATTATTGATTATGATAAATATTATAATTAAATTATATTTTAAATATTGATCAATTATATAATAACATGATTAATTGACTATACTATGAAATTGACTGAATATGTTTTGAAATTTTTGATTCACTATATTATGATATTATTAACTAATTATAGTATGATCAACTAGATTTTTTTAAAAAATATATCTTTACATTAACTATATTTATTATTCACAGTAAAAAAAAAAAAAAAAAAAAAAAAAAAAAAAAAAAAAAAAAAAAAAAAAAAAAAAA
>KZ651873.1:301922-315832 GCA_001010745.2 Gerris buenoi
TTATTCTCGTTAATTTTAATCCTCCATTTGTTTAGCCATGTTTCTAGGAGTGAGAGATGTTGTTGTACATGGTCGGAAGCAGTTCTGGATGATTTGTGAGACGCTAAAATACATTTATCATCGGCAAAGGATGCGAGGGTGGTGTCAGGATGTTCAGGAATATCAGAAGTGTATATGGAATATAGGATTGGGCCAAGGATGCTTCCTTGGGGTACACCTGCTTTAATAGAATAAATTGAGGAAGTGGAATGATTATAGGAAACATGGTAAGCACGTTCCTCGAGAAAGGACTTCAGGATAAGGTAATAGGTAAAGGGAAGGAAGCCCTTGAGTTTCCAAAGTAAGCCGGCGTGCCAAACTCTGTCAAAAGCCTGGGCTTCATCCAGGAAGACAGCGGAACAGTACTTTTTCTGCTCAAGGGAGGAGGAAATTATGTCAACAACTCTGTGGCATTGTTGAACTGTTGAGTGGAGGGAACGGAATCCTAATTGATGATTTGGGATAATTTTTAAGGATGTAATAATAGGATATATTCTTCGAAGGATTAGTTTTTCTAAAATTTTTCCCATTAAGGGAAGAAGACTAATAGGACGATAGGATGTAGGTAAATGGATAGGTTTGGAAGGTTTATGTATCATTATAATTTTTGCAAATTTCCATAAGGTAGGGTAATGAGTTGTGCGAAGGACTGAATTGTATATATATGTCAGGTACAGAATTCCTTTCTTGGATAGATGGTTAAGGATATGGGAGGTGATAAGGTCATAGCCGGGGGCTTTATTTCTTGGAAGCCGTTTTATAATATGCAAGACGTCGGATGGGTTAAAGGCATTCGGAGGAGGAGAGAGTTGAAGTGGTATGGTTAGGTCATTACTAATCAGGGTGGAATGGCCTTGGTCATAAATATCAGGATTTGGGGCAAATTGTTGGGAAAGGAAATAGGCAAAGATTGCTGCTTTATCAGCATCACTCTTTGCCCAGGATTGGTCTGGTTTTTGGATAGGAGAAGGGACTGTTTTGTGGTTTAGGATTTTACGGGTAGCTTGCCAAAGGGATTTGTCTTCTGTAGTCAGGTTGTTTGTAAAGTAAGAAAACTGTTCTGTTCTGTATATTGTCAACGCTGTAGTTAGTTGTCTAGTAAGTCTGTTAAAGGTCAGTTTGTCAGTTGGGAGTCGAGTCCGTTGCCATTTAGCCCTAGCTCGTCGTTTCTCGCCTATTAAGGTCCGTATAGTCAAGGGTAGTTGTATGTTAGTTGTCCTATATTGTTTGTAAGGAGTGGTAGAGTCCCATACGCACGTCTGTATCGTCTCAGTCAAAGTTTGTACAGCTAAGTCAATTTCTTGAGGAGTTTTTAAAGGTATTTTAAGGTCAAGTCTATTATCTAGTAGGTCTTTAAAAATAGTCCAGTCAACATGTCCGTTAATTAGGGTTGGTTTTCTAGGAAAGGGAGGAGGACGAAGGTCAAGGACAAGAAGGACAGCACTATGGTCTGAGGAAAGATCGTGAAGGTTCATGAGAGTAGGGTGGAGATGGGTGATTGGGGAGGTTACAAAATAATCAAGAATATCGGGTAGTTTGTTTGGATCAGTAGGCCAGTAGGTAAAATCAGGAGGTGAATGAACTTGGTATCTAGAGGATAGAATAACTGGAAGGAGGGACTTGATGCCACGAGGATTACTAGTTCTACACCCCCACTGTGGGTGTTTAGCGTTATAGTCCCCACCGGCTATAAACCTAGGGCCAAAGGACTGGAATAAGGATGCGAGATCTTGATGGGTTACAGGTTTACTGGGAGGACAATAAACAGAGGAAATTGTGAAATCTTGTGGGAAGGAATTTAGAGTAATAGATGTGGACTGGATTGATTCGGTAGGATTTGAAGGATGTAGAAAGTGGGAAAGGGAATTTCTAATTAGGATCGCACTACCCCCTTGTGCAGTGTTATTTGGATGGTCAGTTCTGTACGTTGTGTAGTCTCGTATATGAAAGTGTGAGCGTGTTGTGAAGTGTGTTTCATTTATTAGGGCAATGTCGATCCTTTTATCATGAAGAAGCAAATCAAGTTCTTGTTTATGTTGGGTTACACCATTAGCGTTCCAAAGGAGGATAGTAAGAGAACTTTGAGTAGGAGAGGTCATTTTTGGGAGACAACAGGAATAATAGATGCTAAGGATGATAGAGAGCGGAGGATCGTGAGTAGGGGTTCGATAACTGTCTTAAGTTGGGTTAAGAAGGAATTAAAGGTTTCTTGTAGTATGACTGTGAAATCAATAGTGTTTGTGGAGGGAGGAATGAATGTATCTGGAAGACGCCTATGGGGTAGAGGGTTAGACGAACCTACAGTTGTAGCGGCTGCGGCTGCATAACTGATATTAGCTGACGTTGTTGGATTCTCGTTGGTCGAGTTGATCGGAGTTGCTAAAGGTGGAAAATGAGGCGTCGATGTCATGGGGACGATATTCTGAGAAGGTCCTGCCTGCTGAGAAGTCGGATTCGTTTCTCTAACAATGTTAGTTTTGTTTGGGTGTTTGCCCCTGAGGGTACGTTGAAGTTTTTTGTGAACTTCACATCCTCTGTAGTTTGCCGGGTGAGCCCCACCACAGAGTGCGCAAGTGGCAGGCTGGGTGCGATCTGTTTTTGAGCAGTCTTTGGTGGGGTGGTTTCCAGAACACTTAACACATCTATAACTGCGATTGCAATATTTTTGCGTGTGGTTGTAATCTTGGCACCGCTTACACTGCACTAACTCTTGTTTTTTATGTGGCTCTTCGACCTTGATTTTACAGAAATATAATTCTGTCACATTAAATATATTTTTATTGTTTACATCTGGCTCTAAGTCAACGAAAAACAAAGGCAGACGGGCTTTAGATAAAGGGTGAATGACATTTGTAATGTTCCTTGGTCTGAAACCTAGTTTACATAATTCTTCTTTAATCGTTTCAGTAGGAGTAGTCGGGTGCAGGTGGCGGATCACCACTCTAAAGGCCTTATTATCTTTGACTTGATATGTATGGAATTCTATGTTGTGTAATTCTAAATGGTGAACCACACTTCTAAATCCATCTATTGTTTTGGTAAGTAACGTAACATCTGTTGTCCGAGCTTTACAAATAAAGTTATCTCGCCCGAGGATATTGGTAATACTGTTTATAAAAGCAGAAAAATCTGCTACGTTTTTAACGAAAATCGGTGGAGGCTTAGCAGAACTAGAATCATTGGCTTCTTGGTCAGCTTGAAGAACACCAAAGGGATTTGGTGTAATAAAGCTAGGACCCTGAACGATGTTCCTTGGAGTATCATTAGGCCTAAGCAACGTTCCTTGAGATTGAGGAGAGGAGAGTGCGGGGGGTGCGGGTGAACCGGCGGGCATGGGGCTAGACGGAGCGGGTCGGGTAGGTGAGTTAGTACGGGAGGGGGAGGCCTGAGTCGGGGGAGTCCGTTTGGACGTCCCCTCCATCGATGAATCGGAGCCTGTTGACTGTGCTGCCGATCTCGACCGTTTCTTGTTTTTGTTTTTTGTCATATTAAAAATATCTTTATAATAGCCACTTTGTTTACCTTTTGAAGGTCGTTGTCTGATAAGCCTCGGCCGACCCGGTGCCCCTCGACCGGCCAGTCTAAACTAATAAATATATGTACACTAAAACTAATTAAATTAAATAATAACACTCTTCGAAAATAAAAAAATAACTTGATAAAAATGTAGAAAAAATTAAAAGGAACACTCTGGACAAAAATCAAAATAAACAACTGAGTTTAACTAAAGTTAATTGAATGAAAACGAGAGAGCCGATACGCACGTGGCAAGACGTTTGTCGAGACTCCCGTGGGATATCGTAAGCTTTAGGAGAGTTCTAAAACAATAAAAAGTTCTATGAACTATTATGCATTTTTATAAACTAAGTATGTAATTTGTGAATTAGTTAATAGTAACATTTTTTTCCTACTCTTTAATGCCTTTAAAACGATGTATTACATGTCATGCAGACAAAACTTTTGGCACTTCTTCAGATTGTTACTCCCCTTATAAAAAAAAGAGGGAAATAAAAATCTAAAGAAGGTGTACGGAATGGTCTTCTGTCTTCTTTAGACTGTTATAATACTCCTATTAAAAATCTCATGTGATATTCCTTTGTGCCAAAGTACATTGTTTAAATAAATATCCCTTCTTCTTAGTTATTAAATCATTATTTATATTCTTATTTAATATCTTATTATAATTAGTTAGTTAGTTAGTGCTTATAGTTATTATTAGTTAGTTAGTTATTTTTTATTTATATTGTTATTTAGTCAAAATAATTTATATTCTAAAACTACATAGGGAAGCAACAATCTAAAAAAAAAGTACCAAACTTTTTTAGTCCAATATGTAAAACGAAAATTGTTTTTTTTCCTTTTTGATATATCCTATATATTTATTGGTATACATATTTTTATTTGAGTCTTTATGGGTGATAAATAAAAACACTTTGTTTATAAAGGTGATGTTTCATAATTTAATTGGGATATATCAACAAATCTCGTTATGAAGTCTTGATGTTTCTACTGACAAATCTTCTTTACCGATTAGTTGGTAAATTTTCTATTGATGCAAATCAGTCGAAGTTGAGCTCAATCAACTGACTCCAATTATCGCTAATTTTTACGCCGATTATCGTTAGAAAAATAAACTCAAAATAAAAAAAAAAAATGAGAATGTCTGTGAAATGAAGACCACTCAAAATTTGTTTAAAAATAACTTTTTTTTTAATAGTTTTATGTGGGATTTACACGTATTATGGTGATTTTAATTTTAAGCTCTAAATAAACACATAATACAGAATTTTTCAATTACTATACTTTTAAATAATTCAAATTACAATTATCAATAACTACGGGAGACATGCAGAGAAAAATAGACCCCCGCACCGGGACTCGAACCACGGGACCTCCTATTAGGAGGTCCTCCTATAGGAGGTCCCGTGGTTCGAGTCCCGGTGCGGGGGTCTATTTTTCTCTGTATGTCTCCCGTAGTTATTGATAATTGTAATTTGAATTATTTAAAATTTAATCTTTCCGTAGTATGAAAACTACCAAAAACCTAAAAATTGAATTACTATAATTTCTTTATGTAATTATAATTAAACTAACATTATTTTAAGTGTTTATAAAAGAATGGTGACTCATTTCATAGGAATACCTAGTTAAGAAAGGGTTTTACATGTTCTGTAAAAAAAAAAAAAAAAATAACAAAATCATAATAATAATAATATTAGTTTTACTGCAATTTAAAAGGGAGAAAAATACATACATCAGTTCATTTCCTGTTATTATCCTTTTTCCATGAAACGAAAGAAAGAAAAATGCAAGGGGAACAACAGATGAAGAGTTGTTATGACAGGTGTGTTTTTATCTACTAGCTCGTGATATTTTATTTCCTTAAATACTCAGAATTTCTATAAACTCCAATCTCCATCTCTTTTTTTAGTGAAACTTATAGTATTTTTTTTTTTTTTTTTTTTTTTATTTCTTACCTATTTCCAAGAAAATTATATAAAAATAAAAAATAATGGTCGAAACGCGACAAGTAGAAACCAAAACTCATATAACACCTGTTATAATATTATTATATTTATATTCTAATGAACTTTGAGACAATGGAATATAAAACTCATAGAGATTAAACTTTTGTATAAATAATATCAAATTAAAAAATATTAAATACAGTGGGTAACAAAGTATATATGAGTGCCTACTGACAAATCAACCTGGTTAGTAATTCCGAACACCCCAAAGTCTCCATTTCTCTCCTTTAAATTCCTAGCGAGATCACATTATTTTTAACCCTCCTCTATAAACGTTGCCACTAGCCACACAAACATAAACGTTGGTCGCATCTGACCCGGTACTTCATAACTTCAACTATTGAGCCAGGGAAACTATAATGCATAACTACTAACATTTATTCAAGTTTATTAAACTTATCTCTAAACTATCTCGAGTAATGAATAACGAAAACAACTTCACTTCATCGTTTATCCTCCGTGCATTCCCATTGGGTGCAGTAAGGTGTGGCAAAGAATTTGAGGCAGGCGTTTGTGAATATGGTGAAATCAGAGGCTTATCTGTCTAGTCTCCCCACCGTTACCAATTTCAAAATTTCGTGTTACATAGTCATATGTAAAATAAATGTAAAAATTAAATCACTAGTATTATAATAAATAAATCTTCATCTACATCACTATTAGACAGCACATCATCAAATTCTGAGGCTCTCTCGTTGAATTTCGTCGTCTAAGTTTTCATAAAATTGTCCTCGCCTCCACTTTAATACCACCTATATTTCATTTATTGTGGTGAAGACAACTTTTGAACTCCTGGAAACCATGTTTACAGAAAATGAAAGTCGGAAAAAATATAGAATTTTATTATAAGTTCGGAACATTATAATAAACAATGGGTCATATCCGACCCAAAATAGAGGTAGAGCGATCTTGAAAGGCGAGTAAAGCAATGATGATACTTTCCTAATAGCTATCGTTATGAGTGATTGGAAAGGTACCTAGAGCCCTGTGACCCTGATGGAAAGGGTAGAGGAGAAATGCACATTTATTTGTAACTCGGGTCGGATTCGACCCGTACGTTTATAGAGGAGGGTTAAACAAGTATTTTATCAACTTTTTGAATTAAAAATTATTTTAATTAGATATTGTGGGAACTACAAGCCTAGTCGAGCACACCGTACTATCCTTTACTGGAATCAGCTCACGGCAATTTGGACACCAAAATACGACGAACAGACAGATACTTCACTCACTGTATTAGGGTTTCGAGGATGATCTATAATTTTTTTTTTTTTTTTTTGGTTTCTGTATTCTTCACCGTTGTTGTTTCTAAGTGCAAAATTTGGGGACGATTGAATGGCGGGAAGTGGTTCTAAATTGGGGTAATAGGTGTGCGAACTTACAAAGTAATACAAGTCCAATTTTTTTTTATGGTGACTTTAGAAGTACAATTATAACTCCTTCTCGTACTTACAGTCATTTATCAACCACCAGATTATATCTGAATCACACATTGGAGAAAAATATCAATCGATGATCTTATAACTATATATGTCCTAGGAAATAAAATACCTTATAATTTTCATTAAGAGTTTTTTTTTTTTTTTCTAAATTTGAAATATTATATACAAGATATTCTATTTAAGTTTCCATATTAGTTTGTTTTACGCGATTAAATCTTCATTGTAGCTTCTCAAATATTCATTGTGTCAAGCTAAAGCTTGAAGTTCGGAGTAAGTCTTCTAGGAGTAAGATCGTAAAACGTTGCGGCTAAAACTAGAGCATAACTTTGTTAAAGTAAAGCAGCTCCGGCATCTTTGCCAATATTTACTTTTGAAACTTTGATCCCTATAATGTTTGATACCCCAACCGGGTAAACTTTTCTTCCAAGTATAATTTAACTTGAGGCATTGGAGAAAGAAATAGGAGAAACATTTTAACATTTAACACTTTTTTATCTTTTTCTCATCTAGGTTTTATTATTTCTATCCTAATTAACAAACTACATTAAGCATTCCTGTTTATTGCTTTTATCGTGTTAAAAAGAAAAAGGTACTGGTTAATTACGTGCCCTCCCGGTCGCTTAGTGTAACCAAGTAGGGAGTTCCTCCCCCCCGAATTCTAAAGAAAGTAAACAAAAATATAAAGAAAACAATACTTAATTTTTAAGTTTTTGGTAGTATTCATACAACGGAAAGTTTAAATTTTGATTTAAATCAAATTATAATTATTATTAACACTGGAAGAAAGACAGAGAAAAATAGACTCCAGCGACGGGACTTGAACCACGGGCCTCCCATGTAAGTCCCGGCGCTTGAGTCTATTTTTCTCTGTCTATCTCCCAGTGTTAATAATAATTATAATTTTATTTAAAAGAAAACAATACTGTTTTTTAAGTATGGACGTAAGCACAATCTTTAATATTATTAATGGACGCATTACTAACCTAATGGCTTTTAATACCATTAGATGTTTACAAACAACACCTTGGGTTAAAAAAAAAATAAATAATGGACAAAACACTATTTTCCTATGTGGATCAGAATTTGAATGCACTGACTGCCAATAGTTAACTGCAGAGTCCGATGACGTATGCGATCAGAGAACTGGCGAAAAACCCGATCATTACGTGTTTTAGTGCCGTTTTAACTTCAATCCATGTTGTATTACCATGATCAGTCACCTGAAATAATATTAAGTTTATATAAATGGATGTTAAAATAATGTACCTTAAGGCCTCCATACACGATCAAACATTTTGCTCAAACATGATGTTTGCGGAAACCTGGTGTGAGGCAAAGTTAGTCCATACATGTCAAAAATAATGTTACAGCAAAAATAATGTTACAGCTCAAAAAGTTTGCGCAAACATTTTGACTGTATGCCTTAAGAAATAGTAATATTACATTTCAAACAATTTAGATTAGCAAAATAGGTTGCGCCTTTCGCGTTTTCAGATACTGGTTTATATTAAATGTATATAGTCATTCTTGACATTGCTTATTTTATTTATATTGGGTTGGGTAGTTCAGACCCATAAGGTGTTTGCTTCTAATTGAGAGCTAGGTTGAGGTTGTTTTTTTTTTTCGAATATAAATAACTTTGACTGAGTGACTATTTAGGCAAAGAGAAGTTTAGTCCAATGTACTTTAGGACAAAGGAATATCATACTTCTTCTGTTTTTATAAGGGGAGTAAAAGTCTAGAGAAGAATATTCCACATACCTCCTTTAGATTGATACTCCCCTCTGTTTTTAGGGTGTCGTTGGTAAAACTAAAAAAATAAACCCCTATAGTTCGTTCCTGAAGACTATATTTCAAAAGTATTTAACACTTGTGCCATTTTGACAAAAGGAGGAGGATAACTCAAAGTAAAATATTCTAACCATTGCTAAAGAAAGATTTTTTAATATATTATCGAATTATTAAAGTATATGTTGACAAAAAAGCCAATTAGTTATTGTTTAAGCTGTTTCCCCTTTAAACTATTTATTTTTAAACTAAAATCAAGAAGCATATTATTGTCCACAAGGGGAATAAAATTATTTATTTAGTACTGAGACTATAATTAAATTTTCATATGTTGTTAAATTTTATATTTATATCAATAAAGTTTATTATTATTAAGGAAGTATAGAGGAAAAGGAAGAAGGAATAGTAATAGCCTTGTGTGATACTGTTGCTGCTTCAATTCTCTGTTTTACTTTACTTTATTTTTCTCTGGTATTGGTATAGGTCATTTCAGATTTAAAGCCAGTACAATAAAATATATAGGTTTATAGGAATTACCCTGAGGCTGAGAAACTGTGTAGTAAATCCTACTATTTCTCAATCCTTCCAATTAAGTTTGAGGAAGATCTCTTCTTAGTATTATTATCAGATATTGTACCGTCATAAAGGAACTGAGTTTCCAAGAATAAAAAGTAATAAACACTAGAGATGGTCCGTTAAAGTCAGTTGTTATTGCGATGTTGGTAGAACACAGTTCATTTTTGTTACCAAAATGAATTCGATCGTAACTAATCTTTGAATTCTTTTCATCGTATGATCTCTAGTTTCTAAATTTATTAACTAATTTATAACTTAAGTTGATCTACCACTTAAAGCGGTGAAACACGTGGCCTGGCATCGTCTGTCAAGCTTATTTTTAGCTTAAATAAATCGCTAAAGCCAGCGTCGGTTTCATCTATATTTTATTTGAGAGCGCAGTGACTAGATGTTTTACTCGACGTTGCAAACTATCAAGTCTTTTAAGAGTTTAATTTAATTGAACATACGATTTGACCAGCTCGTGAAATCTTGCTTTTCGATGTTATATTTTCTAAACATGTTTCGCACGGGGCCCTTGAATTATAATTTGTAGTATTCCGAGATAATTATGGGCATAATTATGATAATTAACGCTTTCGGTAGAGAAGGGGGAGTAACACTGACAAGACTTAACGTAGGGCCAAATGCAAATTTAATAGATTCTCCCCTCTCCGCAAGTCTACTAAACATTCTGGAGCTGAGAATCGTTAACGGAGCAAAAATAAATTTTCAAGCACCCAAGATAACATTTTGTTGATTTAGACCTAACTTTAAACTATGCACAGTCAACGTGGGAATGAAACTTGGGAGATTTAATCAAATCTGAATTAGAGATTAATTACGCGTTACTATCCGTCGTAAATTGATAAATTCTGTTTAAAAATTACTTGAATTTATACGGTTTTGTTAAACTAAATCTACTTGACAAAAACAAAGAGATTCACTGATGTTTGATCTGTTTACATTAAACAATAAGTCCCGGCAATTCTTTAGACAGTTACTCTCCTTATAAAAACAGAAGAGAAGGGAGTATCAATCTAAAGAAGGTTTACGGAATGGTCAACGCTATCGTGACGAGATTTCATCGGAAAACCAAGCTGTTCATTACAAGACGACCCGCGGAAGCCTAAGCACCGTCAATGTACAATGGTATAATGTGAAAAGTGTCTGGAATAACTACTATATGGGGATATTAAAATGGGACTAATAAGGGCCAAATTGCTAGGCTCGAACCAGTGGTCCGGTCCAACTGTCCATCTACTATCACTAGCTTTTATCAGTATTAGTGAACTGATAATTAAAAGACAAAATATCTTTCATGCAAAAAATATTTTAGAGTTAAAGTGGCGAGAGAATCACGTTGCAGAGAATATTTTTCGTACTTATAGCGGTGTAAAATTATATTGTAGAAAGGAATACGTAGAAAGAGGCGATGGATTAATAGTACAACGTTATAATTTGATAATACTCATAAAATTCAGGATACTTATATTTCAGAGAAATGTACAAAGGCCTACATCTACATTAAATTTGGCCTTACTACAGAAATACTGAAGAAAATATTTTTAAATTATGCCTTTTAAGGAAGGAATGCATACGAAATTGTTCACTTTTTTCCATTAATACTATTTGGACCCATACATCAATGGGAATCTCTAACAACTCCCTGGCTACTTCTTCCCGTATCTGGGCCTTCAATTTCCATCGCTTATTGTCTTTATGACTTGTATCGTACAACACTTCCCACGAACACATAGCCTTAATAAGTTGTTTTAAAATTTTTTAATAAAATAAAAGAGAGAAAATATGAATAATAATGAAAATGTTGATAAACGAGATAAATCAAATCACTAACGAGGACACGTGATTAGAGGAAGCTTTGGGTAGGCTACAACGGTCCGCAGGACCACGGGAAGCCGTCCTTACGTCGCGTCACCCCACCTCACCCTATACGTGTGAGTCTTTTTACGCCACCTGCCTCACCTGCGTCTCATTTTGGGCAAAGTCTTTAACTAGCAACTCATCTTGATAATTTATTTTCTCAATATTCAAATATTTATTACTATACGCTCACTTCAATGATAAGGCAACGCGATGTCAATAAATATATAAAGTTGGATTGCTCACGCAAAGCGTTAGCGATTAACTTGTTCTAAATAGAAGTCTAGGAGTAAATATTAATTAGTTTAATATGAAAAATAGAAATATCGTGATTTGTTTATTAGTACTGAACACAATACCTTTGTAATTAAGATTAGTTTTGACCTTTTTTTGGAAGATTAAAAGATTATTTATTATCAGTTGATTTAAAATTTAATTTATTTGTACAAAATACAACTTAGTTAGAGGGACTGGGTTTAGAAAAGAAATATTTGAATATAACACAAAATTTATAAACTAAAATTTAAATATTTTAGTATCATCAAAATTATAATATGTAAATACTGCACTACATGGTGGTCGTTGGACGCATACTACATTTTAAACATGTCTTACTTAAAGTGGCCGTTCCCTCAAATTATATACTTCAAAGATTCTGTGGGTTTTTAAGTTTGGTTTTTTCTATATATAAAAAAAAACTTTTTGAGATGTAGGCATCTTGTTAGATGAAAATTGAATACATTTAATGCCATGTTAGCTAGGAAGCAGTGCGGAGGGTCTAATGACATGCACAGTGGTAAGAGGGGTCGTGTCATTATAATGAGCTCTGTAAAAAGAGAGATCGCTTCAAGTTTTAAGCCTCGTGGCGAAAAAAAAAAAAAAAAAAAAACGCTAAAGATGACTTTTAAATGAGTATGAATATAGCCTTTCTACCACGAAAAAGGAGCTAAAACTCAAAATAGGTTACCAAAGACAGTCAAAAAAAAGAATCTTTCACCAAACATCTCCTCCCTTTTTTCACCCCATCCCATTACAGTGAAATTAGGCAAATGGCAAAAACCCCGGATACATCACATTAACTCGAACCATTTGGAAACGTTTTAGGTTCGAAGCCCCTTCTAAAATGAATCTATGGTGTCGAAAGAAAACCCACCCATCTCCACAAATTCGGGGTGTAATTTATTCCCCAGAAAACATTCCTTGTTGATATGTGGTAAAAAAAAAGTTGTTTCTAGTGTCAAGACTATATTTGGATTATCGAACTTTGTTTTTTTCACTCAACATGAGGGAGGAGGGTTGTTTTGATTCGCAAACCTTCCACCTAAAAAATAACAAGGTTGTAAAGTCGCAAAAAGCGTCGAAGGAATATGCATAATACACTGTCAGGCATGTTGAGCTGTTGATTCTCATACAATAAAGCCGAGGATTGAAGAAAATTATTATATCTTGAAAAAGAAATCCCCCGCATAATCGTACTGCCAAAGCTAAATTTAGTTCTTTTTTACTTTTTCATATAATATACAGAATACGTGTAAAGTATTTTGAATACGCGAAAATTCGATTTTTTTGATTTCGGGATATTCTCGTTGGTCCCTTGGGGCCAAAAAAGTGGTTATGAAAAATAATGTTTGACTATGCAGACGAATTCGATATAAAAATTTAGGAAAAGTCAAGAACATTCTGAGGTGAAATCGTAAAATAAATTAAGCTCTAGATTTGGGGATGATACTTCCAAAAACTAAGAAAAAAATCAATACTGAAGAAAATGTTTTCCCCATACATGGTTCTTAGAAAAATATAAAATGTTATCCTTTTCAATGTCTTCTTGCAGTATGTAACATTCAAGATAATGTTAATAGAATGGGGACTATCAAAGTAAAAATACGTATTTGAGAGTTGCTATGAAGTGTTCTTAAATTTTCACAGACCAACCGATGTTTTTAATTGTGTTTGTAACACTTTCCTTAGTGTTATTATTAATGTCTAAACAAACAACTTAATAATTTCAAAAACATATTTATTTATAAATTTATTTTAACATCCTGCGAATTTCAAACGGTATTTTTTTTTTTACTCTAGCATACCTCCCTATATCCCTTTGTATTAATATTTATTTAGACAAAGGAACATAATATACAGATTACAGAGTAGTATATATTCCTTAGTCTAAATTTAGATTAAGACGAAGGGATAATTATTTCAATGTACCTTGCGGGACAAAAGAATATCACACTTGTGTATACAGGGTGGCACAAAAGTATGGAAACCCTTGAATAACTCGTCAAAAATTCATTTTTTTAAAAAACGTTAAATACAAAAGTTTCAGGATTTTTCCTTAGCTATTCAATTGTGGCCTTAGATTTGACCTTAACCTTGCCCTTAAGGGTCATTTGAAGGTCAACTTTGTTATTTTAAATGGGAACTCCCATTTTTTATTGCGGATTTGAAAAGAGCAGGAAATTTTATGTAAAATATGACCTTGACAATGACCTTGAGCATGACCTTAAAGGCCATTCCAAGATCAAAATTGTTTTTCCACTGGGAAACTTTAATTTGTATTGCGGATTGTGAAATAACCAAATTTTTCCCTTCAACAGCAGCCTTCACCACGGACTACACCACGTCCTTGAACATGACCTTCCCACCCCTTTTTTCATTTATTTATTTGTTTAAG
>KZ651874.1:49246-62215 GCA_001010745.2 Gerris buenoi
CCCTTATTTTTTGAATTCCTTGGGGTCGATTCTATCAGTTAATGTTCGATTTTCATGAATAACACATCGGGGAAGTTGAAGTAAGGGGAAGGTTATAAACAGTTTATAATTTAACACCATCGGTACGCGATTTCGCTAGGCAACCTATTTGCGATGTATTATTCTACTCATTCTCTATCATATATTCTTTATTCCAATTAAATAACAGATGAGGGTATATATTCCTTATACCGGATCATGTACTATAGTTTTTCCTAGCAGGACAAGGTCTTAAGTAATGAGGTTTCCCACATTTCCATTTCCATTTTCCAGCTTTCCCACACATGGATTTGTGAGTTTTAGAATCTAACTGATCGTTTTAACGTCGCAAAACTTTGTCATCCAATACTTACTTTCTACTTTTAAGTCTCTGTTGCCTGTGGACTTATTTTTAACACGCTCAACTGCTTATTCTAATGCTTGTCTTTACGTAATTCGGTTCATAAATTTTAATAGTTTTAAATGTCTTTTATATTAGACTAGGACGGTACTGCCTTTATAATCTGAAACGATCTGCCTTTATAATATTATAAAGAACTCATTTTAAAGATATAGAAATAAAACATATTAATGAAAAAAACTTCTGACTACTTTTTTTCATAGCATCTTTCATAAATAAGTAAATAATTATTACATCGAATAAGTAAATTGAATGTTTATAATTTAAGCTAATCTTAAATTATATTTAATATTTAATCAAAGTGATAATTTGATTTATTGTAAAATATTTCTTGTCCAATACAATTCAACAGAATGGAGACGATTCCCCTTTTATTGAATACTTTATTTTTATCTCGAAGCACGATTTCTTTTTTCTAATATTTTTTGAAAGAGATTTTTGAGTAAAAAAAAAAAATCAACAGCCCCCCCCCCCCTCATTTTATTGCCCAATAAACGCTTAAGGTTCAATTATTCATTTTTTCCCTTTTACTTTTTCTTTTCAAGTGATTCAACTTCTAATCAAGTGGAAATTAAAGGAATAAAAATATAAATAAATTTGACTTTTCTTTAATGGAAAATGGTATATAACTTTTATTATAGACTCCTTATAAAATATGAATACTTTTGTTTTAACTTATTTTATAAAATATTGAATTGCTTTCGAGCTTACCGAAGGTAACGGAAGCTATGTGATCGTTCTGACGAACGAAAATATTATATGTCTATCTATATTATTAAAAAAGTTTTGTAAACAAACTACTTCAGAGTGATAGTGACATACTTCACTGAGTGTGGAGTGAGTTAGGTGATACCCCCCTAGAAGAGATTTGAGTCCGGGGGAGAAAAGGGAGATCTTGAGAGTGACCTAGTACTAACCGTGTAGACAGAGTGAGGGTGACATTATATTCATCCGAGAAAAGAAAAACCTTTAAGGCGGGACAGAGAGTAGGTATATTGAAATTTCAGCGAGAAAAGGAAAGTAGATAGTGGTTGCATTCCCACTACACCTCATCCACTATCCTACTTCCTTCACATATTCCATAACTATACTCATCCCTTCTCATACCATGTCGGCCGCTACCACGTCTTTTCGGGGGTTGGCGAGCGAAGCGAGTAGGGGGCGGAGTCCCTTAGTTTCTAATAAGAAAATTATTAATCACAATGAGTTGATAGTTAAAGAGAATGAAATTTGTACAGAGCCGAGTAGTGAGGAAAAAGGAGTATTTTCTAACCCTCACGCCGACTCCTTTTAAAAATTTTATAAAATACTAGCTGGATACCCGTGCATCGCTACGGAGTATTATTTTAAATTAATGAGTTTATAAAGTACCAGCAAGAAACACTTAAATTAATTTACCATTTGAGAATATCTAGATTCTACCCCTCCAACTTATTTCTATACCCCTTCCTCTTTCATAAGATAATTTGCAAATATCCCAAATTTACCCCCCTCCTAAATGAAAATATAACAAAACTTTACATAACAAAAATTACTGTAATCTTAAAGAGCTTTTCAACGATACGCATCATGAAGGGTACTCATTTCTTTGAACCCGTATGCCTTACTTGTACCCCGTACCTCTGTGTACTAAAATTTAAATTTCAATTCAATCAAGTAGGCAGTGATTTTCCCCTTGCTTTGAAGGTCAAGTGTACAAATTTCCATCGAGATCGGACTAAAACACGCACATACGTTGACTGTATTATGTACAAGGATATAGATATAAATTTCTATTTTACCCCCCTCCAAAATGAAAATATGACAAAAATGTACATAACAACAATTCATTTTCTTTTAATGAGCTTTTTAACGATATGCATCACGAAGGGTATCCATACTTTGACCCTGTATTCATTACTTTTACCCCGTACCCCTGAACACACATTTAAATTTCGTAATCCTTCACCTTGTTTGAAGGAAAAGTGTGACAAAACTGTACAAGAAAATAATTACTATGCTCTTAAAGAGCTTTTCAAAGATATGCATCATGAAGGGTATTCAATACTTCGCCCCATATTCATTACTTGTACCCCGTACCCCTGTGTACCAAAATTTAAATTTCGAAAATTCATGTAGACCTTGATTTTCCCCTTGCTTTGAAGGTCAAGTGGCTACATTTTTTATCAAGATCAGACAAAATCTGTAAATTTATAGAGCATACTCACATGTTGACTTTTATATATGTATGGCCGCCATCTTAAATCAAAATGCCCGATTGGTTAACCATTTATCTAAAGTTACTAATTTGATATAAGGAAGCTAACTTCTAAATTTCAAGGTTCTAGTACAATTGGATATCGTCTTGTCGAATTTTGTGTATAAATGGCCGCCATCTTGAATCAAGAAGGCGGATTTTTAAAATATTTCTTAGCGAGCACCTAGGAGGTAGGAGGGACACAATTACAAAATTTCATGGTCGTAGGTCCAGTGGTTTCAGAGATATCGTGATGTGTCAGTGAGTGAGTGGTATTTGGATTTTATATATATAGATATCTCTTCACTGCTCAAACACTTTTGCTTTTATCAGGTTGAAATTTAACACGCTTTTTTCAATTGTACTTTAGACTAGACGATGTGTATGAAGTTTTATTTAAAACGTAACGTAAGATACGCTAGAACGTAAGATATCGGTGAAAACATTTTTATCTATTTTAAACGTTTAGGTCCGCGATCGTTAACACTTCATGGCGATAACGGTGTCTAATAAGTAAAAAAAGTGTCTCATTGAATAGATGAAGATAGAATTCTTCTTCTTTCCCGTCCTAAAATTCCGATTTTACATTTGAAGCTCACGTTTACGCGAGCATTGCGTGCGAAAGCTTGGGCTGATAACGTTGTCCAACGAATTGGTCCTGGGCATTGGTAAAATAAACATTTGTACCAAATTTCAACTAAATCGGACTACTTTTACTCAAGTTATCGTCATCAGTCGATTTCGTGACAATTAGTTTTGTGACAATCGATTTTTTCTTTCGGATTCACTCCCAGGCTGCACTCCGACATGGCATAAGAATCTTCGTTTCAAAAGAATAGATTTGCTTAAAATAGACCTGATAGATATTTCACCAGACATTTTGATTAATGTAACGTATATGAGGCATCACGTATAGAATTTTAAAAACTAACAAATATAATGCACACAATTATAATGAAAGTGTTGCAACATTGATAAAAATAGCATTATTTATGGATACATTTTCATTTCATACTCTCTCGAAAAACCATGAACGCTTCATCGAAGCATAGTGCCCAGTTAATCTACGATAGATACATACGCCTAAGATTCACAAAACCGACATTATAATACAGCTGTGTCTCAAAATAGAGGACTAAAGAAAGAAAATGTATTAAGAGAAAACTTATGAAATAAAGAAGTATCCATATAATTAGTGGATTTTTGATTAATTTACAGAAAAAAAAACTTTTTCCGTGGTAGGCTGTGAAATAGTAACTTTAGAGCCTAGAAAACAAAGCTAAAATCAATTTTTTCGTTACGTGGACTTAAAAAATCTTTTCATTACTCCTGGGAGTAAAGAAAATTTTTTTTACGTCCTAGGACGCAAAAAATGTTTATTGTACTACAAGAACTTGTCAAAACTTCCGTAGGAGCGCTGATTTCTTACTAATGTGGCTCTTAGTACGATTTAATTCCGCTAGATGTCAATGCGTTTTATTTATCTTTTCTTATAGTGTAACCTCTTTTTAAGGTTTCTTTTTTTTAATCTTAAGTTTAAATTAATATTTGTTATTATTATATTGATTATTGATTAATATTTAATGTTTTTTTATTGTCTGCTACCTCGGAAAAAATAGCATATGCTACACGACTGTGAAGTGTTTTTTCTTTACCGCGGTAATTACATTTACTGTCGAGCGAAGCGAGACAGGAAATATTGCCAAGGTAAAGAAAAAACACTTCAGCTAGTAACATAATATACTATTAATTATATGTGCCAGTTTTTCTCAGTTCTATACCTGAAGCCCCAGATACGCTATATCGACCGAATTTTTTGTAGGTTTTATTTTAGGTAAGCAAAGTTGATGAAAAATTGTTTCACTTATCTTGGTGCACAAATCAATCCCACCACTTTGCTAATTACATTATTTTTTGGTACAGTGTGTGTGCACACAATACTCGTTGCATAATGCTCAAATCTCATTTCTTAATTCATCAGAGAGATGGAAATTTTTGTATGAAAAAAACAGAAAAAACCTTTTTTCATTCAATTCTCGCTGATTTTCAAAGATGCTAAAAAACACAAAAATGTTTCTGCGTGAAATCGGACTTATTGTTTGAGTTTGTTGAGAAACACTGCGCTATATTCCCGGGGGGAATTTTCTCTGTTAAATTATTGCCTTTTGTTTTTCCCCCCTTTTAAAGATGGAAGAGACAAGGGAGGAATTCCTTGCCAAGAAATACTTGAAGCGGAGGAAACGAGAGCAAATCAGTATTAACAAAGAAACAGGTTTAAACATTTCCCTTGGCTTTGTAATTATCCGTTCTTTACTCTGAGCGATGACTCGAGCCCTAGACAAACACAATTCTTCCTCTCCGGTCCATCCAGGTCAATGACTTTCCATCTTATCTCAGGATTGATCTTACAGTTGAAGAACATCAGCTTTAACTTGTTCTCAAGACGTTCTCTCTGTCTGCGATGCGTAATTAAAAACTTGATTGTTTTTTGTGTATTTCTGTTTAAAAGTAGAATTCTTTGATTGAAAAAAAAAAATTAAAACGGCTTGATGTAAAAGAAAAAAACAACAATCTTGTTGAGGCTGGTGTAGCTGTGGTTAGCGCACTCGACTCTGAAACCAAGGTCTGAACCCCGGATCCGATTTCGAATCCCAGAGAGGTGAGACATGTTTCACACCGATGATCTCATCGAGTAGATGAGTAAAGTGACCGGATAACCCCGTCCTGTAATTAACCCTGGCAGTTTATCGGGACAAAAATCCAAAAAGAAGAAAACAAAAAGCGTTATACAATAGTACATTACGCGTCTAGTGCGGTAACTATAATTATGTATGTGAGTGTGGAGTTTGCACCCGAGCGATAGTGAGGGTAGTAAAGCCACAGGAGCAAAGAAAAATGCAATATTCGCTCGTATTGCGTACCGTACTTTATCTGGGCTTGTTGAATTTTAATAACTAATAGTTCTGTGACAGTAGACCTCGATCGTTAAAATATCAAATCGGGATTTGAGCTTAGGATAAAAAAGGTAATTAAAAAAATATGTTATTTAAACAAAATGGACCTGAAACGTGTGAAAGTATAAAATATTTTTACACACTTTTAGAGTACTCTTAAAGGGCTTTCCAACGATACCAAACACGGCCGGTCAGCTACTATTTTTAACTTTTCTTAAACAGAGGTACACAACTTTGTACCCCTCATGTACCCAGTATAGTAATAAATTTAAGATTTTCCTTCCACGCTAACTTTACTACTATAAATTATTAAATACCATATGAGTTTCAGCCCAATCCTATGAAATGCTAAAACGGTATAGTACAAAGACTAAAAAGTTGCGTTTTTCGGCCGACTTTTCCAAACCGGTACAATAAGTACAAAAATAAGTAGAAATAAAAAAATAATTTTAATGAAATGAGTACAAAGGAAATACAACCCACACACTTTTGAGTAAAAAGCTGCAATTTTTTTTATTTCAAGTGTGCCCTACATCGACCGTAGTACTAAAAGTACCTCTGTACCCGAACTCGCAAAGGTACAGGTACAAAAAGGCCACAGTGCGTTCGACGCTATTAGCCCCACAGTGGGGTAACCTATACCCTGCCCGGCACTCTAAAAGTACAAAAGGGTACTAAAGTACCGACCAAGTAAATTTTTTCGAAAATATTTTTGCACACAATTGGTGCATTTTAAAAGGCCTTTCTAACGATATCTCTGTAAAATCGGTACATCGTCCCCTTCTGGTTACGGCTACCCAAGGAGGACATCCTTCACATAGACATAGCTCCCGAAGTAGAAATCGGAAATATAACAACAAATCGGATTCTTAAAATTCCATTTAAACTAAAGTTCGGTACCCTTTTGAATCGAGTAGATGTAGAGTCCTCCAATATCGTTCTAATAAAATTTTCATAAGGCCTTGAAACCTCATCCTTTATCGAGTACTCAGAATACATTCTCCACATTCATTTCTTTTACATTCTGCATACAACGTATCTTCTTAGACTCTTCACTCATATTAAGATAGATAATTCCTGGCATGCCCTATAAAATTAAAAATAGTAGATGTATCAGAGGATTAATGAGATGGGATAAGAATTCATGGAATGTTATTATTGAGAAACTGAATTTCATTTCATGTACATTCTGCACACAGCGTATCTTATTGGACACTTCACTCCATATTAAGATAGTTCCTAGCATGCCCATTGAAAATTTAAAATAATAGTTGTATCAAAGGATTAATTAGAAGGGATAAGAATTCATGGAATGTTTATAATTGAGAAACTGAATTTTGTGATGATAAAATAATAAGGTTTTTCGGAGAAGGATTGAACGTGAAAATGATGAAATCTGGATTGTTTTCTCTAAGAATTGTTGACTCAAGGATTTCTACGGTAAGAATTGACTGTACTTTTATTATTAACTATAAATTTAGTCATTTAATCCGGGATTAACCTTATCTAGAATTCAATTTTAAAACATACAATAGTTTGTAACTCAAGTTTTTTGGTAGTTTTCATACTAGGGAAAGTTTAAATTTTAATTTAAATCAAATTATAATTATTATTAACACTGGATGAAAGACAGAGAAATAATATTATATTTTTAAAAAAATAAAAACACGCTTTTATAAAGAATGTAGGTACTAAAAATTAGAAAATAATTACTTTTAAACAGCCACAGTACTACGAGCGATCACACTATAGTATGTCACTAAAAATAAAAGCGTGGGGCGCTATCAACTTTTTTTCATAATTATGAATCCAAGAATCCACACTCCATATTTTTGGGAAGTTATACATAGGATTTAAGGAGGAATAGGAATGTGTTCGTGGGGGTTTTATAAACAAAGCGCCCCACGCTTTTATTTTTAGTGACATACTATATAATGTGATCGCTTGTAGTTCTGTGGCTGTTTAAAAGTAATTATTTTCTAATTTTTAGTACCTACATTCTTTATAAAAGCGTGTTTTTATTTTTTAAAACATATAATATTATTTTATACTTTTTAGTCTTTTTCTTTGTCATCAGTTTTAACCTTACTTAGTTGAAATTAAGATAACTAAATTAAATCTATCAACATTTTTAATTTAATAAAGTATACACATATTCATAATTTGTGTAAGCCAATTGGCAGGCCTAAACACTCCACGAGCTGTTTGCCTTGATTTATTATTATTATTATGTAATAGAAGGTTTCAGCTGCATAGGTTATAATTATGGTTTTGTAAATATAAACATTAAATTTTTTCTTCAAATAAAACCTCCCTTAGGTAAGTATTATTATTGTTGCAAAACTATAATCGATATTTGCTGTTTGTACGATGTAGTTTATACAGAGTACTGGTCGTGTTTGTTTACAATTGATTTTGAATTTGACCGCCAACATTTCTCAGAAATCTGGCGATTTATCGACTAATACTAATAATTTAGTAAAACTAATTACTGATTGTATTGTCATCGGAAATACATAATCTAAGCAAGTTTCAGCTTTCTAGGTAGTCGGGACGTCCGTCAAATTTACGTTACAAGATTCGCCGCGGACATACAAGTCAAGTTAATTAAAAGCGTGTAAAATAGACCGAACCGCGCTTGGATTCGGGACTAGTTATCGTTTACGGCAGAGAAAAATCATTCTCCTGCATAGCTTTGTTGGTAAGAGCATCTGTACTGGAAATACATGAGGCCCGTGGTTCAAGTCCCGGCGCTGGAGTCTATTTTCCTCTTTCTGTCTCCCAGTGTTAATAATAATTATAATTTGATTTAAATTGTAACTCCTGTTTTCCAAGGGAACACGATTTATCTTTTGTAAAACTTGGCCGTTCTTGTAAACATTTATAATTTGAAACATATGTCTAACAAACTCTCGTATCAAATGCTTTCTTCCAGAAAAACAAAAGATTCCGGTCTAGGAATTAAAAAGCTTTTCTCAAACAAGCTCTTAATATTTCAGCAAAAGAAGTCCCTTTATGTCACAACTTTGCTCGTTCCACAGATTTATCCTTTAACAAAAGAAACATACACATTATTTCTTTTTTTAACTTTTACTCTGCCAGGGTGAAAACCTTTGTAGACATATTTTTATAATCATAAGTCTTTGAAATTATACTTTATACTGTCATTTCAGTAAATTGACAGTTACGGTTTTTGTTGAAATATATGAAGTACCTAAACCAACGTATGTTTTTAACCATTAATAATGGAATCATAGAAAAGTCGAAAACTCGGTACTTCTTTACATTATTACTCCCCTATGTTTTTGTTTAGGAAATAAATTACTAACTGAATAACTAGTAAGACAAAGAGCTGTTTAATCCAATTTACATTAGGGCAAAGGAATGTCACACTTCTGTTTTTATAAGGGAAGTAGCAGTAAAAAGGAGAACATTCCTTACACCTTCATTAGATTGTTACTCCCCCCTGTTATTGGAACGAAGTTCCTTATGGCACGTCTGGAGCCCGGGAGTGAATCCAAAAAAAACGACCAAAATTTCCGTCACAAAATAACCGTCAGAAAATCACCGTCATGAAATCACCGTCACGCAAAATCCGTCACGAAATCTACCAATGACGATAACTTGAGTAAAATATCACAGATTTAGTTGAAATTACGGTACACATGTTCATTTTACCAATGCCCAGGCTAAGTTCGTTGGACAACGTTATCCGCCCAAGCGTAAACGTAAGACGGGGAAAAAAGTTATTATTGAACCCTGTCATATTTGACTCGTTTTGTTAATTTTTGTTATATGTCAAAAATGTCACTAGGTTTTGTAAATATCGAAAATAAGTAGTAGTTAGCAATGTATACGTCTTTAGCAGTGTGATTTTTATCATTTATATTTAATGAAAAATGTAAGGAACTTCGTTCCTACCGGGTGTCCCGCGACACCACATATATTTATGTACTTTTTTTTATAATGGGAGTAACAGTCTAAAGAACATTCCATACACCTTCTTTAGATTGGTAATTCCCCCTAATTCTTTTATAAGAGGCGTAAGAATCTAAAGAAGTTCCCAAATTTCTAAGTTCATTGATTTAACATTACTATTTAAAAAATATTAACTCTCCCAACTATTTTATTTTTTGATTACCAAAAAGTACTTAAACCTTTTTGTATCATTCTCCCATAATGAAATTATATTGGAAAGTTTGTTACTTCAACATAAATTTGAATTAAACAAGTTAACTTTTCTACTTGTTTTTGCATACTCCTGAACACTATAAACTAGATACATTCTAATTATAAAAATCTACCATTCTACTGTCGCAATAAACTAGTTTTAAAATCTAAAAACATTAATTTACTTGTTTCCCTTCAATTCTAGACTAATCATTCTCCTAGAGCTATATTCTGTTCTAAAACTTTCTCATTCTAATATTTTATATCGATTTGTATAAAGAGAAATGTATATAAATTTCTATAAATGATTTGAATTCAGTTTTTACTGCTCTATATTAGAAATACACCCTAAACTCATCAAAAACATTTTATCATAAAATAATTGGTATTTTTAGTGAAATGGGTACAGTTATTTCTATGTTCTAGTCTAATATGCTTCAAGAATTGAATATGAAATTATTTAATTCCATTGCATGAATGTTTGTTTATTTAATATTTGCTTCCGAGCTTACCGAAGGTAACGGAAGCTTTGTGATAGTTCAATGAACAAAATTTTACTTCTCCGATTTCAAAAATTCTAAGACAGAAATCCGTTTCAGACATCAGGGAATCTTTGGTTCCATTTGTTGGTCTTCCTGTCGTTCTTTCTATCATTGAATTTTAGTGAACCAATATATCTTCCAAACTACTCCGATTTTAATGAAACTTAGATGATAGGTCATAATCAGGTCATTGTTGGTCCCATATAAGTTTCAACCTTCTTGATTCCTCAAGAAGCGCCCATTTGGTTCCAAGAATTCCCATTTGGTTACGCAGAAACATGCATTTAGTTATACCTGTATCAGATTTTTAAGAAATTAGGATGGTACATATGCCGAAAGTTGCACACAGATAGCACAGATTAATCACCAGTGCCAATTAAATATTGATACTTTTATTCAAAATTGTTTAAGTAAAATCAAATCAATTTTTACCGATTTAATAAAGGAGGGAATAAAAAATAAATTTGACAATAATAGGTTGTAAAAGCATAACATCACTATGATAGGATGCGAGGAAGCTATGTGCCACACTAATTGGCAGACTATTTTTGTATTCTATTTCAAATTTAACACTACCTTTTGAAAGTCGTTTTCCCCAATGCCTCAACATTACTCTTTCTTTACAATTTCTACAGTTAAAGAATGGTACCTAACATTATGACTCTATTTTTCTATTTCCTGGTATTTGTTAGTATTACTTTTATGATTTTCAATGTACTTGGTAAAGATCCTTTATCAATATCCTTTCTCTCTCTTTTACCCTCTCGACTTTACTTATTTCCTGTAACTGTTAGGGGAAGCATGGAACATCCACGAACTTCCGGTTTTTTTACTAAAGCTTTTATTTCTGGCCAGGGTTTTCCCTCCCTTCGGCTTCTCAGCTTTTCCTGTAATGTTTAAAGGCCTAGCTCTCCGTCATGACCTTTGAAGGGGGAAATTCCAAGTCTAGATTCTACGGAATATTTTCTTTTCATTACTCTTATAGTCTATGTCCTATGTTGCCTCAGTTGTCTAACTCAGGGGTTCCCAACCTGGGGTGCTCGCACCCCTTCACGATCTGAGCAAGCAATCCAGGGGATGCAAGAATTGGGCGTTCTATTTGCTTAAAACATGGTCTGTTTGAGACAACTACAGTCGACCGCCTAGGACGTTAAACTGGTTGACACGACAGGACTTTTGGGACGGTGCGATGTATAAAGGTGAATTCGCTTATAAGTAAATGGTTGAAACGGTATGGCTGTCCAAAACGTTTAACATCCCAAGAAATAACAATAATTACGTTTTTTCTATTACCCCTTATCAGTGCAAGCCTAGATAGTAATAAACTTCAGAACAATATTAGTGTTCAACGATGGATAAATTTTCAAACCTTTGAGCAAGTCTCTAACTTCGCTAATGTGATTTGCGACGACATACGTATGTGAGTTTTGATTTAATTCCTTTTTGTCAATAATGACAAAATCTTTAAATAACTTAGGTAAAAGCAGATATGAAGATTGCTACCAGCAAAAAAGTGCTACTTTAAAAAGAAATCTTAGTAAATGAACAGGAGTAAAAAAAAGACATTTCATTTAATTTGTTTTATGGCAATTGAAACATTAATTATAAAGTTTATAGAGATAGGCATATCATTTTACATTCTTGATGGCACGAAAATTCGATTTTGTTGGACTTCTGTGGTCTTTATTGTCCCCAAAACATAGGTTTTTTAAAAAAAATTCTTGTCTATCGTCTGTCCGAACGCGTGGAGCCTACACCACTAATTTGGCATACAGAGATTAAATTTTGTCGAAATATTAAATTAATTTACAATTGAAGTACTTTCAATAATTATTGGTATTATAAAACCGCATATATATGATTAACGATGAGTAAATAAGCCACTTAAAGTGTTCCCTCCATACCTTAGCGTGTGCTATATGACTTAACTACCTGTAAATCGAACCCGGGTTACAGGTATGTTGGAAAACCCTCAACATAGTTGAAGGGAGTGGAAGCATTTCCCTTGCAAACAAGCTATTCACCCTTCCTCTCCCTCACTAAAACCTATCAAAGGATGGATCCCCCCCCCCCCCTAAAAGGGTATATATGCAAAAGGGTATATAGCCTTTTTCAATTCTATCTCACCCGAACTGATTCACTTTGTTAATATGTAATTTATGGTTGTAAGCACTCAACTTTTTTAAATGAGGAACATTTTCAAACAATAGAATTCTATTGTATTAATTTAGCCATTTCACACTTTTTCACGAATTAGAAAATTAGTTATTTATAACTAGACTTCGTGGAATAAAACTATAATATTACAATTATTTCATTATTATTAATTAAGTAATTTTACAGTTCACCTATGTTGGAAAAATTAATGACTTATTTATTAATTGTTTTGTTTGAAACTGGCTTATATTGAATAAGATAAGCCTTGCTATTGTGTTTTCGTTGTTATTTTCCCACCAATGAACGCCGTGTAAATTTTATTCACTGATATTTATTATTTTATTTTCTGATTTATAGTTTATTTATTTATTTATTTATTTATAGGGTGTTTGACATTTGTTCATTAACGCCCTAAATTTTTTTTTTTTTCGTTAATTATTTATTTTTTATTATTATTATTATTTTTTTTTT
>KZ651874.1:70624-93561 GCA_001010745.2 Gerris buenoi
CCCCATTTTTTGATCTCCCCTCCCCCCTTTCGGTCACATATATTGTAATTCTCTAGACTAATGTCAGGAAAGTCACAAAACATTTGTTATAGCACTGAAAAAGTAATAGAAATACTAAGACTCAATATGAGGAAAAATAAAAAATAAAAAAATTCTTATTTTTCATTTTTCTTAAAAAAGTAGGGTCAACAGATTTTTTTTTGACATTTGATTCGAGTTCTTGATAGTTTAAAGATATTCAACCGTTCAATATATTTTTTTTTACAAACATTTTTTGGGGCGAAAAATTGGGTCTAAAACCCCCCAAAACATCATTTTTCTGAACTTTAGGCGCATTTTCCGGGAAAACTGTACGTATAGGAGAAATTTTGACTTCAGATTCGGATTAAAAAAAAATAAAATTTTCTTTGGGGCAGAAAGTTCGTTATTGCAGAACAGTGTAATTGTAACACGAGATTACAAAATTTATATTCAACCAATACCGTAAGAAATGTCATTCGTCTGAATCCGCCTGATTTATAGGCGTTTTCTTTTATTTTCTATTGTTTTATTGACGGATTACAAAAGAATATACATACTTGCTTTCATTGGCATTCCAAATGTCTATCACACTTTCTAGTACATTACTAGGACATACCGCATTAATTAGACCGCTTCCTCATTTTACTACGTTTTTATTAGCTTGCTTTCTTGTTTGTTTGTTTGTCTGTCCGGAACAAATCTGGCAATCGACTTCTAACAAACTTACCGAATAGCTAGACATTTGAAACTTTTAGCATAGCTCAGAATACGATGACAATGCATTATTTTAATACTTTTAGCAATCTTTCAGCAGAATTTAATTGGTTTTCAGCCAATTTTGCTGTATGGAAAGTTAGTTCGGAAAAAAATCGGCAAGTTATTTTATTTGTTTTGCCATGTCCCACATTTACAATCTTCATTTTGATGGGTTTCAAATTTGTGATTTTTAAAAATAAGATATTGAATGACAGCATAATAGGAAATATATCGATTATATTATTTCAAATATATCGATCTCACAGTTTAGATTTGGTGTTGGGGAGATCCGTTGTACAAAGATTTGTCCTTTTATAGGTTTAAGATAAGCTCTCTAGATGGTTGTCATTTATGTGAAGTAAATAAATTTTGAACTATTTTTTTTTCACTAACATTGTATATTATATTATAACAATAACACTATAATATTATATTATACCACCAAATTTATTTTTTGATTTGTTCCCGAGCTACGATTTTTCTGAACATTATACTAAATTTAAACGTTACAGCTTTTTGTGGCTTCAAAGTTTACGAGGAAGGTTAAAGGTAAATGGGAGTTAAATTTGAATTCTAATTTGCTGATGCCATGATTCTTATCTTGTAACTTGTTTTATTTACTGTCTGATTTGGTTACAAATGATATAATATGTATGAATACTTGGAAAATGACTGTACCAAGTATTATTTCTTTTGTATGAATAATGAAGTTTTAATATTCTAATGAAATATTATTTTCAACTTGATTAATAATAGACCAGTATATAGGTAGCCTGAGAGGGGTCCAGCTTGCATTAATTAGGGTTTTATTTTTTAGGATTGTTTTGCATAGTAAGAGGAGCATGAAACCAAGTTTGCGACCTCGAAAGCCCTAGGGACAACTTTTGGTAGGCAAAAAACCTCGAAATTTTGGCACATTTTTAATAGAGATAAATTAATGAAACTTAGGGGATCTCTACCATGCAAAGGGAAGTTTGTTTTCATGCAATCGTCCACTAGGGGCAACCACACACATTGCCCCCAGGTGACCCAGCTTTAAAATTTAAAATTGGAGTGTATATGTTTGTATATTTGTTAGTTGAGTATATTTGGATTCTACAGTGAAAAATAATACACTTTTACTTGAAACTATTTGTCTATTTCCGATATTTCGCCCCCTATAGGGGGGCACAATGTGAACAAAAATGAGTAAAATCCGGTATTTTACCAAATTTGGTCAAAATTCAAAGTCCTGTAGAAATGAGTTAAAATGACATAAAATAAGGGTTGACTAGTGCATTTTGTAGGGAATTTTGTCTACTTTAATTTCATAAAGAACACAATATTCTGATTTCGAAGTCGTTACTGAGTTATATTAAAAACATTTTTAAAAAAATCCAAAATTTCGAGGTTTTTCGCCTACCAAAAGTTGTCCCTAGAGCTTTCGAGGTCGCAAACTTGGTTTCATGCTTCTCTTACTATGCAAAACAATCCTAAAAAATAAAAACGTTTAGCCTAATTAATGCAAGCTCGAATGTATCTATATATTGGCCTATAAGTGATTTTGGTTTGTTTTGTTTTATTTACAATAAGTTACTTTCATGTTCCGAGTAAAACAATGAAGTACATCACTAAAGTTCATAATACTGGTTCTTACTTTGTTTTTGTTTTTCTTATCTCGGTGAGTTTTTCATGTTAAAAATATTTTGTTGTGTTTATGTTGAAAGGGGTGGGGGTAGAGTTTTCCGTATTAGGCTTGTTTTCCCTATGCTTATAAAGAGAGCGTATTTTTCCTCTCCAAAAAATATAAGAAACATCTTTGGTATTCTTGTGAGTTTATGTTTTATTTTTTAATATTTTTGTATGTTTCTTGTAACATTTATGTTATTACTTTACCAGGTTTTTCTTTTTCTCCGAACAAAAGAACAATACGGCAAAATACGCTTTGAATAATTCATGGAGTTAAGACAAAAGATTATTATATTGTTTAAAATTATATTTGCTTTTTTTATATCTAAGAAATATGTTTGTACAGATCGGGAGTCCATTTTCTTAATAGACTGTTGAGAGACTGGAAGGTACTTCTGTGGCCTCAGTTGTTTTAAATACTCGACTGTATGTGATACATTTTGAACACGGGGAATTATATATCGCGAAAGGGTTCTGGACTCACTTTCCATCCCTATTTCCCTTTGAATAATTTGGTAGCTTTGTTTTACAAAAGAGCAGTAGCGGAGGGTGAGTTAAAATAGAGCCCTACCTCGGGCCCTATATCCTCCGCGGCATAATAGATTTAAAAGGGCCGCTTCCTTCCCGCAGCCCTTCCCCCCGGCTTTCGATTAAAAATTAGTCTGGGGGGAAGAGGGATGCTTGGAAATTCGAATTCCCATTCCCTTTCACCCTTCCTGACTTTAATTGTACTGTAAAACCTAAAACTAAAGGGACAGAATAAGGGCTCCTGGATTGTTCCCCCCCCCCCCCCCCCCCCCCCCCCAAACAGAAAATTCCGAAAACATCAGAATGTATATTTANCCCCGATATCCCGTATCACTGGTTAAACCTATTCAATCCTAATTGGGAACATTGAATCTTATATACCTTGTAGATGAGAGAAAAAAAAATCTTTTTTGTTCAGAAAAAAAATGGGCTGCAGCGTTTTGTTTTTCCTCTTTTTTAAAAGCGTATTTTATTCATGTTTTAGTAGGCAATGGGGCTAAGAAAACAGTAGTTTTACATCATTTAGCAGGAGCGATTGTTTAATTTATGAAGAAGGATTGCGTAGGAGTTGAAGGAGCGTAGCACCGATCTGAATTTTTCATGAATCCAAACAGATTCCGAAGGGATTTCACTTTACGCCGAGACAAAGAAGAATTATTCCCGGGTGAAAGTGGAAATAGTGATTAATTGATTCGAGCCAGGTTTCCCTGCCTATTCGACAGACTGCGCCCTGTTTCACCTGCCTTAATTTTAATTTAAAGTCGGGGCCTCCTAGGGATTTAAAGCAAGGATTACATAAATTAGAAAGAGGATCGACGACCCACGAAACAACTACAGATGGTTTCAAGCCATGCCTCACCCTCGTTTCCAGAATTTAAAGAATTTACCGAAGAAGGCTACAGATACGACGGAGACGTAATTAATTTAAATTGCAAAATTTAAAACCTCCTTTTTAAACGAATTTCTATCTGACTTTTACAAGCGTAAATATAATTACATTAAATTTTATAACTAGTTGAGTTCAGATAGAATTAATTAATAAGTTTGAATTCAGTAATGGAAGAGACTTCTGTCTATTCCTATCGGAATTTCCCTTTGCCTTGTCCAAACAAATTGAAAAATACCCTTTGAAAGGTCCTTTTAGAGGAACCTACGGTAAAGCGATGTGTTCGGGGGATTGGCCGGAGAGACCTCTATCGACGAGAAGAGATTTACTCGTGCGACTCCAGCCCGGGAGTCCCGGAGCGCCTAATTATTTCAAATTCAAAATCCGATTTGGGACTTTGTGTCCTCTTTACAGAGAGAAAAGCAATCGGAGAATAATTCCCCGGGTAGAAGTTGGCCTGTGGGGGGGAAGAGTTGTTACTGGGCTAAATCCTCGAGGATTTGCTTCGCTTCGTTGGGTTTTACGGAGGAGCAAGAGCATCGCTAAAACCACTAATGGCTCCGCTGACGAACGGAGGCCCTACGCCGGGGCCCCGGACTCGGAAAAGCCCGGATAATTAAGTCGGAGCCGACGAGAGCACTTCAAACACTCAGGGCCCTTCCTCGGCCGAATATCTGCTTTAAGTCCCGAGTCGAGAATGCCCCCGGATTTACCAGAGTCTTGTCAGACTGCGGGATCGACTCCGTCCAAGAATTAACTAGTTATAGAACACGGAATGACAAATCGAGTAATAGTCGCAATTAAACTTGGCTAAGCACATTTAAAGTTTTATCTTCAAATGTTAAATTGCACTTGAAACTAAGCTAGCGACCTCCTTTCCAGACTTAGCGCAATGGGGGCTTTCTTTTCAAAGGATTACGAGTTATAGATCCTTGCATAGTGGATTATAATATATAATTATAATTACTGTTTCCTCCAATTACAATATTTCTTGTAAATGCCGTATTTAAGTACGCTCATAAATGCATAACTAGTCATACCCACTAATTTCTTGAAAGTTTTTAGCCACCTGATCGTTTTTAAGCCAGTCTCATTCGTTTGAAATAATTAAATTTTACACAATTTAGAATGACTAAGAGCCTAATTAATAAAAAAATTACAGTGAATAATTTACTTAATTTAACTTAAATTACCTTTCAATGTATAATATTCAATAATAGTATATATAATTGACTTTGTATATATGCCGATACTACATATAAAAATTCCGATCATGCGAACATTTTTTAATGTCTTTGTTAAAATTATGAGACAAATTCGGCACTTCTTTAGATTGTTATTCCCCTAATAAAATACTCTGCCAATTAATGTGGCACATAGCTTCCTCGCAAAGAAAAGACCAAATTAAGAAAAAATACCTCGATAAAAATAATCAAAAAGTTGGAACGGCGCGGCGCGGCACTGACCCAGTAAATATTTAATATAGATGCAGAAGTTTAAACATTTGCTGTAGAAACAAAGCCTCCAACAAGCACCAATACTTTATTTTATAAAAAAATATAAAACTGTAACCAAATCGTAGAAACCGCTGTATACCTAAACAGGTTTTTTTTATCCCCCCCCCCCCTAAAACTAAAAATAACACAAAACAGAATATAACAAAAATTAATCTACTATGCAAGAGCTTTTCAACGATATACATCATATTATAAAAGATAAACTTTAACATTTGTACTCCTGTCCTCTGAGGTACCAAAGTTATATTTTTAAAAGACAAACAATACAAAAGGGTATTAATTTAACTAATAAATAAATATAAATTAAAAAAACCCTAATTTAAAAAATATTTAAACCATTTAACCTACAACAAAATTATAAATCGGTACAAAAGTACATGTACAACATTTTTAAAAAATCAACAAATAAAATAGCTTTAATGTACATATCAAGGCCTTTAAATTGATATACGACACAATATTAAAAACCAAAAAAAGTGGTCACGTGACACGGCGCTCAGGAAAAAGTTTACTCTCATGTTCTCAGCAAGTAGGATGAACTAATGAAATAAAATATACTTAATTTAAAGAGCATTAGTGTGAGATTTAATCGCCGCAATCAGAAATAAAATCGGCCAACTATTATAGAATCTATGGCCATTCAAAGACAAAAATGGAAAAAAATAAAACCAAAAACTAACAAAATGATCACCATCTAAGGTACAACCGATGATGATTCGACAAAAACGCATAGGACTAAAGTTGTAGATCTTTTAAAATCAGTTACCACTTGTGCTATCCTTTTTCTAATACGACTTACCGTTTAGCTGCAATAAGCTCCCAAACCAGCTTAAAAATCAAGTCGGCCATTTTAATTTTTTTAAGGGTGGAAGGAGGGGGAAAATTGAACTTTGTATAATTATTTTGGTTCACAATATGAACGTTGCGCGTCGAATGGCGCAAACCGCAAGTCTCTAGCTCTTCTGGAAGTGGGTAAACATTAATGTCAGTCAGTGAGTCAGTGAGCCATGCGGCTTTGTAGTATAAGACATATTAATTTAGTACGATTTGAAGTGCGCAGAAGGTTGAAATTAGGCAGGTGCTATCTGCAGGCTACTTTCGACAAACCATAAAAATTTCATAAAAATCAGATGATTACTTTTAAAGATATGGCTGAAAATAAATGTATGTTTGTGTGCATGTGGAAGATAAACAAATAAGCGCAGAAGGTTGAAACTTATATGGGACCAACAATGGGCTAAGTATGACCTACCACCCAAATTTCATTAAAATTGGACGTGTAGTTTTTAAGATATGGTGGTTCGCAAAAATTTGTGACAGACCGACAGACCGACAGACCGACAGACCGACAGACCGACAGACCGACAGACCGACAGACAGACACGGAACCAAAAATGTTCCCTGATGTCTGAAACGGATTTCTGTCTTGGAATTTTTGAAATCGGAGACCTAACATTTTTTCGTTCTTCGAAACGATCACATAGCTTCCGTTACCTTCGGTAAGCTCGGAAGCAAAAAACAAAGGGGAATAAGAAGAGTAATGTCCCATTAATTTCAGTGGACAATGTGATTTTCATGATCCTGAGTACAGAATTAGTTAGTAGACCGAAAATCAAGTTGATGTTAGCTTGCCACTGGATAAGTTAGTTATTCAAATATTACTCCAAATCAAAGTTGTCACATATTAAGTCGCAAATAACATCAATTTGATTTTCGCTCTACTAACTAAATCGTACTCAGGATCATGAAAAATGTGACAACTTTAATTCGAATTAAAATTGCTTCCGAGCCTACCGAAGGTAACGGAAGCTATGTGATCGTTCTGAAGAGCGAAAATATTTTAGGTCTCCGATTTCAAAAATTCCAAGACAGAAATCCGTTTCAGACATCAGGGATCATTTTTGGTTCCGTGTCTATCGGTCATTCGGTCTGTCTATCAATTTTTGCGAACCGCCATATCTTAAAAACTACACGTTCAATTTTAATGAAATTTGGGTGGTAGGTCATAATTAGCCCATTGTTGGTCCCAAATAAGTTTTTTTTTTAACCTTCTTCGTCTAATTGTTTCTATTCCACAGGCGCACAAACATACATTTATTTACACCTATAGCTTTAAAAGTACTAATCTGATTTGAATGAAACTTTTATAGTTTATAGAAAGTAACCCGAAGATAGCCCCAGATTAATTTGAACTGTCTACGTTCTTTAACTTTTAATAATAATTGATACTTTAATTATTGTAAAATATCAAAACAATTTTGACACAAAAAAACAGGGAAAACAATTATTAAACCAATTAGGCAATAATGGCTTGCAAAATAATAAATACAATAAAGTACGAGGATAGGATGCGAGGAAGCTATGTGCCACACCAATTGGCAGTCAATTTAAATAAATAACGTATTAAGTAACAAACTAATGCCAACTTCATTTTCGGTTTACTAACAACTTAGTATCTTGGAAATCACATTGTCCACCATAATTGGCGGGACCTGGCCACTCTTTTTTTTTTTTTTCTTTTTTTTTAAAAGCCAACTGCCAAGCTATTTCCTGCAAACGAACTTAGCCGGCCCACATATTCATAAAAGGCACTAACAGTTTAACTTGTACACAAATTGATAGCTTGATGTTAGTCAGACACTTATTTGCACGCTCCTGAACTATAATAAAACATTTATAAGTGATGTTTCGGTGAAATGTGTCATTCAGAGTACTGGTGTTTTGGTAATGTTTTCTAGTTAATCGGAACTTTAGATGCGAAGTTATGAATATTTTAATATACATAATGTTTTTTTTTTATAATATAAATTTAAATTTAAATCAGCTGTAAATCACTTGATTTTTAAACTTAGGTATCTAGTAAGTTATAAAATAAGATACATGAGTTTCTAAAGAGCTTACACATACAAATCACTTTGTGACTAACTGATGGCATTAGTATTTTCGGAGTTAAAGTAAACTGTTGACGTAATTTGAAAGGGGTCTTCTAAAAGGTGTAAATAGATAAGGTTTATATGCTAAGCAACCTCATTAACTCAAGGTAATCCTTTGAATACTTCACTCTTAGATATAAAAGAGGTGTCAACCTTTAGGGGAAGAGGTTAAGTAATCTGCTCATTCAGGCAAATATTAAGCAATTTAACTGCGTGGTGCCTTTAAAATTCATTTTAGTAACTTCTTATTTACTTAAACATCCAAGACATAGAATCAATGCTACTAACTTGATAGTGTCGCTGAACAGTATCTAATACTATCAATGGAAAACGTACTGTCATGTTCAGACAAACTATACAACGAAAACATAACTATTTAGTAGTTCTAAATCTTTAAACACATCTTTAGTAGACAATCTGTTCAATTCGAAATGCTATCGAGCAAGTAATTAGACTTAAAATTACACTCTAGTATTCGAATTAGATGTAACAATAAAGATTTAATTATCAAACAATATTTAAACTTCAGATCAAAACTAATAATATGTATGGATAGATCTTTTTAATATTAGAATTTGTGGTACTTTTTAGGTTGTTACTTCACTATGTTTTTTTTGTTTTTTTTTTAAAATATAAATGACTGACTACATAACCATTAAGGAAAAGGGATGTTTAGCCTAAAGTACGTTGGAGTAAGAAATATCACACTTCTGTTTTTATAAGGGGAGTAACAGTCTAAAGGCGGGGAGACACAAGAGCATTCGCCCCGAATGAGCATGCATTCGCCCCCAAAAGAGCTTGCGTTCGCCCCCGAATGAGCATGCGTTCGCCCCGATTTGCTTAGAAATGGACAGCATGTGCCGAACGGAAACGCATGCTGATTCGGGGCGAATGCTCTAGTGTATCTCAGCTTTAAAGAAGAACATTTCGTACAACTTCTTTAGATTGTTACTCCCCTCTATATTTTTATAACGGGAGTATCAAACTAAAGAAGTGCCGCACTGCATATAGTAGTATACCTTTATCAAAGCAATATAGTATACCACCTGTTGTGGCACATCCCTAGTCAAACTAGAGTATAGGCAGTAACAGCTATATTGACTAGGATCAGGCATACCAACCCTTTCTTCTCAGGACTAACCACAAGTAGGGATTAGCCACAACAAGTGATTAAAGAAGTTGTTTGTTAGTAGAACTACGTTGGTGGTCTTCTGGTATTAGTTAATAAGACTCAGCTAGGTTTGGCAGGAACCTATTATATACCTATTATATGCCAGGTACTTTGTATATGCCAGGTGCTTTATAAATTCCAGGGACTTTATAGACCGGGTACTTTTATATTCCAGTTTTTTGTTTAATAGCTGGTTCTTGTATAGGAGAACGTAATTTTAAGTCCAGGTTCTTATATAAGAGCGGGTTATTGTGTAGTCCAGGCACTTTTGTATGTATAAGCAAGTAGATAGATAGATAGATAGAAAAATGTATTTATTTGATGAAATTAATTGTACAATAAACAATAGACTTATACATATTAAGTCCTAGCCTTATATAGCTGTTGGACTTGAGTGGCTACTATAATTTAGCATGCATTATATAAAAATATTTTAAAAATATACAAGCAAAATGTGTTATTATAGACAATGATATAAGCATTCCAAATAAGTTATTTCTATTGATATTACCTACATATTTCAATTTACAAATCATGAGCAAAGCAGGGATTTAAATAAAAATATATATAAATAATAAATAATTAAATAGAGGAATAATTACATAAATTTTATGAATAATAAACAAAATTAAACAAAATTTGTATAAGCAAGTATGTACACAACGATAAGTTCACCCAGTTCCGCAGAAAACATAGTTCAATGATCATACATAAGTTTTATTTTGCTACAAATATAACAATTGAAAGACAAAATCGTGAGTTACTATTATCTCGCCATAACAAGATATCTTAAGAATGATTCTGCAATGGGTTCGCAATAGAATGCTCTCCCATTCTAAGACGAATTTGATTAATTTGATTAATTCATGCAGCAGTAGTTTACACTACAAGGCTATACAGCAATATCGTACTAAACTATAAATAATAGTGGCAGTTGAGATTATGTGTTTCTTCTACTACTTCAGTTTGTACTTGGGAATATTAATAATTACGATTGAGAACAAATATTAGTGACTATCTAATTTTAAGCAGAGAGATGAATACAATAAATGCATATATTTAAAATGTAGTAAAGTCATCCATAACATGGTTTTCCTTTGAAATCCACGTCATGAATATGTTAAAGTCCAAAGTTTCAATTCCACTACTGGAAGAATCTTCAGGGGTGTGTTGACGTGATGTTGACTTGAAGTAGGAGTTAACACATGAAATATACTGTATTACTTTGAAGTCAACATCACGATGCAACACACCCCTGAAGATGCTTCCAGTAGAGGAAGCGAAATGTCGAACATCAACCCCTTTAGTTATTGATTATGAGTTGCCCTCGGAAGCCTGCGCACTTATGGCGAAGTGTTTGTTTCTAAGAATGCCAACGGAACAACTACAATGAGAGACTAGAGACTAGTTTAAACTTTAAGGGCCGATTAGACGATCCGATCTGGTCTCCCTAGGTCGGGGTTTCGCCCCCTCAGCCCGAAAACCCGGTCATGTAATTTGAGTTCCTGGTCCCGTTTTGGGTTTAAAACCAGACAAGGCGGTCGGATGGATATTCTATCCGACGTAGGGTAGAAAAGTGGGGGAACTATTGACCCCCCACTACTTTCCCCTGCGAACTGACAGTTACTTCCCTACCACCTTATGTAAAAGTGGCTAGATGGAACTGGGTCGGGCCGTGTAAATGGGCCTGTGAAGTGGTGGGGAGACTGGAAACAGGGAAACTCGGAACGGGACCAAGACCAGATAACGGGACCAAGACCAGGGAACGGGACAAAGACCAGGGAACGGGACCAAGACCAGATAACGGGACCAAGACCAGGGAACGGGACCAAGACCAGATAACGGGACCAAGACCAGATAACGGGACCAAGACCAGGGAATGGGACCAAGACCAGGGAACGGGACCAAGACCAGGGAACGGGACCAAGACCAGGGAACCGGTCGTCTAATCGCCCCTTTAGTCTGCCTCTAAAAAAGCTTAGAGGTGGGAGCAGTCTCTAGTGTTATAATACTACAGCACTCAAGCCTTGCAGTGAATATATGTAACAGCATTGCAGCAATCAAGTAGTGCTATTACATATATTCACTTCAAACCTTGAGTACTGCTGCACTCAAGCTTTAAAGTGAATATAAATAACAGCACAGCAAAACTCAAGCTTTGCAGTAAATATTTGTAACAGCACTATTAGTCAAGGAGATGGCGTACAAAAAAGTGTCAGACTTAACATTAAGCTAAAATAATGTGTATACGTTCTAAAGAACTACCTGCAGTACCAGCTCCTAATATGTTTTTTAAGTTTAACACCTACTGCTTGTTCTTAGGCCCTGAAGATGGCCTTATGAAGACTGAAAGCTGCTTTGGCTAAATAAAAATATTGAATTTACGTGAAGCGACAGTTTTGCTGTTCCTTTTTAGAAGGTTACAATTGAGACAATGGACAGTCTATTGCTTTGTTTTAACTAAAAAATAAATTAAAATAAAACAATTTCATGAACCATTAGAAAGTTATTTTATTGGTCCAAACAACTTGCATTAAATTTGTTTTTGTTTTTAAGTCGAATCTTCAAATTACGTAACTTAATCTAATTGTTATAGTTATTATGGGAAACTTAGATACTTGAAACAATCTAATGTTCGGCAACTTAATTGTATGTGATCTTTGCCAAAAGTAATTCAAAGCCAATCAAAATCCAAGAAACATATTTCCAAAACTTGGAACTAGTTTTGATAAGCATTTAAAATTTGGCACCGGTTCTAAAACCACCCTGGTTATTTACCCTTAAGTGTATAATACCCTTTTATCCTCACAAACGCTAATTTTAATTTTGCAATATAAGGTTTACTGTTCTAAACTAAAAAAAAGGCTTTGCAACTTACTACTTTTTTGAAACACGGGATAAAATGTTTTTAAAAGAAAAACGTAAAACAAGCTAATGGTACGTAAAACATTATGGTTGAAAAGTACATAAGCCTGCCTTACGCTTCGCCTAGCACAACATACTCGACCAAACTTACACCATGTTATATGGTGAATAAAACCTACTATTAGCTTCGCTTTTTTATCCACCGCATATATAAAGTATTTTACTCAAAGATTTAGTGCGCTTTCTTTTACACAATATATTTTCACGCGCTATTTAGATATATGTATATTTAAAAAAAATACGACCCAGGATTTTTTTTTAAAACTTTATATTCAGTTAATTATAAAGTAACATGACAAACCATTTAACTACATGATGATAAATTCTTAATTATAATTCTGATCTTAAGCAGTCTTTGGTAACTAAAATTTAAAATTATTCTCACAACAGATTCCTTTGAAGGAACTTGATTTAACTAGGTGTGCAATGCAGGTGTCTTCTTGCAATATTGAGCTGAGCCTGCATTTTAATCTTAAACAGTAAACATTTTTATTTATAAACAGCTGAAATCGGATCAAAAATAGTAATATTTCTCATTTTTAATGAAAAAATGTTTTTGGAACGAAGTTCCTTATGGCACGTTCTGGATCCCGGGAGTGAATCTGAAAAAAAAACGACCAAAATCACCGTCACGAAATCTAACGATGACAATAACTTGAGTAAAAGTTCACCGAGTTAGTTGAAATTTGGTACACATTTGGAGTTCGTTGTTGTTTGGAATAAAAGTCCTTTTTTTTTCTTTTTTTTTTATATTTTAATGTACAAGCTTTCACCCAGGGAACCTGGGCTTCTTCAGGTTTTTAATGTTAAAAATACTGTAAATTTGGAGTAAAATGGTCAAAATGAAAAAAGTAAAAATGAATTTTGGAAATGAAAGTCTTACCAAGTTACCAAGTTAATTTTGATTGTTTTTAGATGTTTTTTTGAAAAGAATTTATTTTATTTTTTTAACTGACATACCTAATCAAAAATTTTGAATTATTTATTTTTATTTGTATTAAATATAATATTTGTGTAAATGTTGCTTAATTTATTAGTGTCTTGTTTCAAGTTTATGTTATTTGTATTTGATTTTATGTATAACATTTCCAGTGTAAGTCGTTTTTGGTGATGTTTTTCAGTGTGTAGAATATTATATTTATCTGTGTCTAATGTGTGTTTAGTGTTGTGTGCGTGTTCTGATATAGCTGTGTTAGTGTTGTTGTTTGAGATGTCTTTGATATGTTGATGGAATCTGTTTTTGAATTGTTGTGAAGTTTCTCCTATGTATGTTGCAGGGCATTGTTTACAGTTAATTTGGTATATGACGTTACTTTGTTGAAGAGGAGGGATGGGATCTTTGAGTTTGGAGTATAAAANTTTTTACTTTTTTCATTTTGACCATTTTACTCCAAATTTACAGTATTTTTAATATTAAAAACCTGAAGAAGCCCAGGTTCCCTGGGTGAAAGCTTGTACATTAAAATATAATAAAAAAAGAAAGAAAAAAAAAAAGGACTTTTATTCCAAACAACAACGAACTCCAAATAAGAAACCTCAAGTCCACAAAAGAAAAACTTCAATTTGGTACACATGTTCATTTTATCAATGCCCAGGCTAAGTTCGTTGGACAACGTTATCCGCCCAAGCGTTCACGCGTAACGCTCGCGTAAACGAAAGCTTAAAAAATGTTAAGACGGGAAAAAGTGTTATTAAGGAAGCCCGTTACTTGACTTGTTTTGTTAATTTTTGTTATTTATGCCAAATGTCACTTATTTCAATTAATATTCTTTAACAATCATATTCTTTAACTATTTTTTTTTCTTTCATTCAATACGACATATTTATTGTAAGACGCTTGCTTTAATGATACAAATAACACTTTTCTTTTAATTTTGACTCTTTTCTAATTCCGCCATGCATAAGTTGTTAGCAACGTATACGTACTTAGCAGTGTGATTTTATAATTTATATTTCATGAAAAATGTAAGGAACTTCGTTCCTACCGGGTGTCCCGCGACACTACACGTATTTTTTCCTCCTGTTTTTCTATTTTGCCCTCCTCTTAAGTGGAAATATGACAAAAGTGAACATAACAACAAACCTGTATTCTAAAGAGCTTTTTAACGACATGCATCATGAAGGGCATATACTATTTTAACTTTTGTACCCCGTACCTCTGTGTACCAATTTGATCATTTCAAATGTATACCTTCCTGTGGTTTGTGGCCCCTATTAAAGGTGCACATAAAAGAGAAATATGATAAGGTAATTTATCATAGACCAGGTAGATTATTCAGTCCTGAGAAAAGTCCCACTGTTCTGTCCAAAACGAGAAACTTCACCAAGGTGAATAAATTAAAAAGTGTGTTGGTAGGAAGTAGGTAGACAGAGAAATAAAATAAATTTTTAGTTAGTTGGACAATGTCCAAAAAAAAAGAATTTAATAATGAAACAAAGAAATTTAGTCTTGAGATTGTGATATAAATCATAAAGTGGCAAGTCCACAGAGATATGGCCAGTATCCACTGTTGACTTGACCCAAAACAAAAAAAAAAGTAATAAAGTAAACGATTGGACTAACCCAGTCCCTAACAGACCTAACTCCACGTTACAGCAGGACGGCTATCCCTACCTCCGGCCCAGCAGTTTACGAAGGAGTTAGTCCAAATAAAAAAATTAAATAAATAATAATATAAATAAAAAAAAAAAAAAACGGATTACTTCCAGTTTAGAGGGCACTCCCCTACTCTGACTTACTCCCGAGGTACAATGTATCGGCTGGCCTAACTGCCCGTACACAGGGTCACGGTGAGTGATTCCTCTAAAAAAAAAAAAGAAAAATATTAGAACATAAATAAAAAAGAAAAGAAAGAAATTAAGTAGGGTTCTCACTGGCTAAGGTCTCTGCCACCACAGAGAACCAAATGAGAGTACACGGTGGAAAAAAAAACCCGAAGGCAGTTAAGATAAAAAAAAAAAAAAAAAAAATATATAAGTAGTTGTAGCTACTTAGTTAAGTTGGGCCCACAGTGGCTAGATTTCCTGTTGCCTCAGGGCCACCGGGGAAGTTAAACGGCAAATACAACCCAAAGGGCAAAAAACTAAATTATAAATTAAATACTAAAATTAAAATCTTCTAAAATACTTCCGAGGAAGTAGGTTAAAACCTGTCCAGACTTCCAAGTGAATGTCTGGGACAGATTACAGGTAATTAAAGAGTATTTAAATAGCCTAGTCTGACTCTAGGAAGTACTCAAGTTACATGTCAGAATAAAAGGTATCAAGTACCCAAGGTAATTATAAATCGGTAATTATAGGTAATTAAAAATTTTAGCGGAATGGCTAAGAAGGTACGGGACAGAAAGAAAAATAAAAAAACAAGTTAA
Organism: Gerris buenoi; assembly: GCA_001010745.2. NCBI lineage: Eukaryota > Metazoa > Arthropoda > Insecta > Hemiptera > Gerridae > Gerris > Gerris buenoi. The sequence goes on from KZ651874.1 coordinate 86,398, forward strand.
ATTTACGTTAATTGAAAGGAAACATATTCTAGATAAAGCGGAAATAAAGTGTGCAACTTTACCTCAGAATGCCCCCATCTCGCGTTCTACGAGTGCGGGGTATGATTCATCACTGGGAAGTGGCACAGGTCAGGTTATACTAAATTTCATAAGAAAAAGAAAGGAACGGTATTTAGATATTCAAATGATACGATAGATGAGCTTCATGGATGAGAAGAGACGATAAACTGTTACAGATGAGTCGAGTCCTAATGGGGTCCAAAGGTGACTCGTGTAGATTTCAGCGCAGGATCTGACAAGACTCGTGCCCCATACTTGAAACTGGAAGCGAAAAAGTCTATCAGACACACTTCAAAAAGTTAGCACAAAAATCAAACTTTAAACTGTACGTTACTCACCGGTACGGTACGATAAGAAATCTCGCAGAGGAATTACATTAGAGAGTTAAACAGGCAGGTTACGGTAACCAGCACTCCATCAAATTACTAGGAAATCAACCTGTAATAGATAAATCAGTTGTAAAGCTGATACGCAGAACTAAACGCTACTAATTTCCTTACAGGAATTAAAGAGAAAAGAGAAAAATCAACTTACAATTCAGATATTCCAGCGAAGACTTAACAGGTCCAAGAAGATCAACAGGTAGACATTAAAAAGAAATTCATCATAAATCATCCGCCACAGGATTTAATTATTACTAACGAAAACTACCGCCAACGGTAGAGCAGATTCCGGAGAATCAGAAAAAAACGGAACGGTAAAAAGACACCGACATTTTCCCAAGAAAAACTTAGGAAAAAATTCGGAGAGAGAGACGTTACAAACGGAAGGGGAAAAAAAAAGAGAATGGCCGCTAACCGGCCGAAGCGTCTTGCCGTTATCTCAAACGGCGCTTCCAAGCAGTGTTGCTAATAACAAAAGTAAAACTAAAATACTGGTCGAAACTGAAAAGAATGAAACAGGCCTAGAAAATTAAAGAAAAAGAAAATAAGAATTTAGATGTATAAATGAATTTTCTAGCTAGAATAAAACCGAAGATATGAGGAAAAGAAAATAAAATAAATATGATTTTGTGACAAGAAGGATAGATATGACTCAGAATACGGGAAGGTAGTTCATCGGAGAATCCGCTAGATCGCAGTAGGTACTCGGCACAGAAAACGGAAACCAGCCACACGACAGATGGCGTTGCTAACACAAGTCTTTCTTAAGCGCTATAACCCTTTAAAGAAAAACCTACCAGGGTACAGGTTGGTCATTATGACCGTGCCGAATTTTGTGCGGATCGGTTCAGCCGTTCAGAAGGAGTATGATGTCCATCCAAAATGCAAAGTGTAGTATAATAGCTTTGCTTCCCTCAGCTCAATAAATTATTAAGATCTGAGATTTACTAAAAGCAAAACACAATTCTCTGAAAGAACTAGATGCTATTATATACAATGATCTAGAATTAACAAAAATATCAGACGATATTACATTTAAATCATCTAATATTAAATCATTAATTAAGTCCTTTAGGGGAAGACACCAACTAAAAATAATTTTAATGTAAAAAGGCAGACGGACTCCCTAAGCCCTCCTCTAGACCTTTCTAGAGTTACCTTTAGAGTTCTAGATAGAACTCTAAGAATGTACATCATTAAAATGAAACTTAAGTAAAAAATCTTTGTTTTCAAAATTAAAAAAACAATTTTGTTGTTATATTTTTAGATTTTGAAGTCTTTATTTACCGATGCATGCATAATGATAATTTTGTACCCTTTTTAAGATATAGAACAATTTCTTTTAATGACTAATTAACAAAATGTCATTTAAAAAACTTTTTATTTCTTTTTTTAACAACTTATTCAGCATAAAAAAAATCAAGTTTTCCAAAGTCATAAACCCAAGAGCAAAGTTTTTACTATTAAGATGGAAGTAATTTAACTAATTTCTAACTTTACTACTTTCTGTTAAGATTTTATTTTGGTTTTGTTTTAATTCATTGTGTGATTGGAGATGGCTTGACTTTATCATGATAACTAAATAATTATAAAAGATATTTAGTTGTGCCAGATCAAAATACATCACTAATGATTGAATATATTATCTTTTGTTTATAAACAATCCATATACAGGGTGTCACGAAATAACTATTCCCGATTTTTAGAAATGATAGAGGACACGTAAAATATATTAATAAAATGTGTTTCTTATTAATATACTAGTGTCCAAACACTTCTCGGTGTCAAAATAAACTACAAATCTTTGAAAATAATCTTAATTAAAACAGAAAACCGTTTAAGATAAGAAACTTTTTATTAGAAACAATACTCAAACTTTTTTAAAAATGGGTTAAAACATTGACCAATTTTTAAAAAAGTTTGATCACTATTTTCTATACACAATTTGTAACTCTGCGTAATCGACTGGCGAATTCTTCGAAATAGGTGCGCATGTTGACGAATGTCATCAAACGTTTAGTATGCTTTTATAAATGTGGTATAATGCAACACTGTAATTATGAAGAAAAGTATAAACTTCCGTGATAGCTGAAAAATAGACAACCTTTTTCAAAACTTTTTAGTAATATTTTTTTTTTTTTTTTTCATATTAAATTCATTTTTTCATGCTGAAAGTGCCATTTATTTAAATTATTTTTTGGAGAATATCTTATGGTGCGTGCTTAGAAAATAATTGCATTATGTTAATTTAATTTTTACGTATTTTTGCTTTTCTCAAATGCGTAGTATATTACTTATTTAATGTTATTTAAGTTATTTTATTGTTATTATGCATGTATTTTTGCTTTCTCAAATAAGTAGTATATTACTTATTTAATGTTATTTAAGATATTTAAGATATTTTAATATTATTATGTATGTATTTTTGCTTTCTCAAATACGTAGCATATTACTTATTTAATGTTATTTATGTTATTTTAATGTTATTATGTATGTATTTTTGCTTTCTCAAATACGTAGTATGTTACATTATTTAATGTTATTTAAGGTATTTTAATGTTATTTATGTTATTTTAATGTTATTATGTACGTGTTTTTGCTTTCTCGAGTATGTAGTGTAACAGTAAATATAGTTAGTAAAGTAATATAGTAGTATTGAAATATTTGTGCTATACAATTTTTAATAGATATTCGATACTAATTTTAATTGATTTATATTCATGTCGTTCTCTTTACCTAGGTGTTTAAAAAAAAACAAAAAAACATAAAAGTTTTATAAATATATAATGAAAAAATAACGTTAAAACTAAGGGGTACTTCATCCGTCTACAGTATAAAACGTGTTTTTTTTAATTTTTATTTTTTATTTTTTTCTGTGTTATACACAGAAATCACACTTTCTCCCAGCCATTTACCACTTCCAAGCACACCTCCTCCCAGTCATTTACCACTTTTAACCACACTTCTTCCAGCAATTTACCACTTCCAAGCACACCTCCTCCCAGTCATTTACCACTTTTAACCACACTTCTTCCAGCAATTTACCACTTCCAAGCACACCTCCTCCCAGTCATTTACCACTTTTAACCACACTTCTTCCAGCAATTTACCACTTCCAAGCACACCTCCTCCCAGTCATTTACCACTTTTAACCACACTTCTTCCAGCAATTTACCACTTCCAAGCACACCTCCTCCCAGTCATTTACCACCCCCAACCACACTTTCTCCCAGCAATTTACCACTTCCAAGCACACCTCCTCCTAGTCATTTACCACTCCCAGCCACACTTTCTCCCAGCAATTTACCACTTCCAAGCACACCTCCTCCTAGTCATTTACCACTTCCAATGTGGCAAAGGTAACAAACCCCTGATGAGGGAAAGTATAGGACATACCCGGAGAAGAGTACGGATCAGAGAGACCCAAACAGAGTTCACTCTGTACCTTCCTACGGGAGACTTCATCCCCTCCTCTACATTGAGCTAAATAGAAATTCAGCATATACGTGCTAGCTTGTAAAATCTAGCAAGATTGCATTTCCCACGATTATAGAAATAACACTTATAAACCGCTACCACTTAAATAACTCACATAAATATAAACCATTACCAATACATTTCAGATAATCCATATCTTGTTTTAAGTATAAGAAGAGGATAATATGTTAGTGAGATGCTGTCAAATAATACTGTGAGTAAGTTTTATGCTAACGTTTCGCTAAATTTATTACCTTCATCAGAGCAAAAAACAATAATGTATAAAATAAAAATAATACAAAAAGTTCTAGCTTGATTCTACAACATGTTATAAAGGAAATGATGATGATAATAAATTCAGTGAAACGTTAGCATAAACTTTCTCACTGTGTTTTATGTGGCAGCATCTCGCTGACATACCCTCTCATTTAATTTCATATTATAAATTAATCAATCAATAAATAAACATAAAGAATAACATAATAAATGTTAAAAGTATACGTCGTCTTAATCTTCTTGTGTATTGCAACACTTTTATAAATAATCACATAAAATAAGCAAATAAACATGAATGATATTACATCACTTAAAAGGTAAAAAAAACTCAAAAACTCAATTTTCTCTAAAAGAAAACATAAATTATATTTCCCTCGACTTGACAATGAGAATGATTGTATTCTCTCTGCATATTTGTCTGCACCTTAAAACATTTTTCAGAAAAAAACCAAACATGCAATTTGTTTCTGTTTTACTTTTTTACATAACTACTCTTGACAATTTAACACTTTATACTGCATTCTATTTTTTTTGGGGGGGGGGGATAGAGGGGGGTAAATAACAGAAAAATGATTTATGTTATGAATAACAAGAAGGGGGGCGTAAAAAAGGGAAAATCTTTGCACCTTTTTTTTATATTATTATTTTCTTTTTTTTCGTTTTCGATTTTCCTACTACTCTGTATAAATCCGTCACTTTAAGGTTTTTTGTCTCTTTTTCTCTCTTTTTTCGGATCTACTTTCTCTTTTTCTCTTTTAGTTTTGTCATTCAGTCAAAAGAACAAATTGTGTTATCAGTTTTTCAGGCTGCCTTTTTCGTTACCCCCTCCCCCCTACCCCTCCTTCGTCCAGGTTTTTTCTGCCTCCCCCCCCCCTCCGTCCTTCCTATTCCCCATTCCAATTTATCCTTTTTTCCCCCCTCTCTTTATTCAATTTAATTTATTTCTATCTCTCTGGGAGCTAAAAATAAAAAAAAGGAATAGATTTTTACGTCGTGGGAGGAATCAAGACAGACTTGAAACCTTTGGAAGAATGACAGGGTAGAAGGAAGTTGGGGGAATAATTTCCCTCATTCTAATTTTCTACTCTAAATAGATTTTTACCCCTTTTTTCTCTGGTTGACAGTGAAACTTGACTATTTACCTTATCTTCTCCTTACCCCCACTCCTCTCCCGATCTTACTATTATTATATAGAGCTTTATATTATTATATTTTGTTTTTCCTCTTTTATCAGCTTGACATGACTCGTTTCCGGTCATTTTATTCTCTGTTGCTTTATTTATATTGCTGCCTCATTTATTCTTTTTTTTTATAGAAGTCAAAATTGTTGAGAAACTTTATCTATTTAGTTCTATTTATAAAATGTAAATAATAGTTATTTTTGCACCTAGGGAGTAATGTAAGCCATTATTCCCTGAGCGAAAAAGTTGGTTCTTGAGGCGAAGCCGAAGGAACCACGGTCCCTAAATCCCGAGGCGAAGCCGAGGGAATTAGAGTTTTTGATAATTATCGCGAAGGGAATAATAATGACACTTTACTCACGAGGTACATCCAATATTTTATCTCCAGTAGGTAATAAATTCACATTTTCGTCGATTGCAATATTTTATCTCCAGTAGGTAGTAAATTCACATTTTCGTCGATTGCACAGTTTTTATTTATTATTTTAAGAAATAACAATAAAATTATTAGCACTTTTAATAGCAGATATAAGAGATTCAATATTAAAAACAAATAAGAATTGGAATCAGCGATCATAGAATCCTTAAACGGAAAGATTTCCAACTCCCCTCTTTATCTATACCCAGCGATCATAGAATCCTTAAACGGAAAGATTTCCAACTCCCCTCTTTATCTACCTGTGTTAGACTACTAGCGCTCCACGAGAACATGCGGTTAATATTGTAACTAAATCTTTTACACCATTCAAAAGATTTCGAGCTTTTTAATTCAAAGAAATAAATTAATAAATTATTTAGTCATTTTCCTGGAATTGGACCCGGGAACTTTCGCATTTTAGGCGATTGCGCATCTCATTCGGCCACCGAGGCTGTTATTTATTGTGATTATTTATTTACAATATAGTATAAATGTCAAAAGATCATAAGTAGTTTACAATTTTAACCACCATATTCCCGTGGAGCGCTAGTGCTCTCACACCTCTAGAATACTGGAGTTGGATATCCCTGATTGGAATCAAACTCAAATAGAAGGTTATTTAGATGCAGGTTATAAACAAACATAAACATGATCGTAAAAGCAGTGACGCCAACCTAATTTCAACAACTTCATTACATTAACCATTCTTTTTCTACTATTTATAAAATAATTAAGTTGCAATCTTTACTTTTTTGCCCTACTTTACTTTTTCGCCCTACTTTTTACTTTTTCTCCCTACTTTTTGATTCAGGGAAGAAAAGACCTGCTTTAGACCCTCTAAACTAATCCAAAATCATAACTTTTTCTTCCTACTGGAGACAACTAACAACAACTAACAAGACAAGAATTTATTATTCTTAATATAAATTAATTTTTATTTAAATCAAATTATAATTGCTATGTACAAAGGGATGATGGGGAGGTCCATGGTTCGAGTCCCGGCGCTGAAGTCTATTTTTCTCTGTCTGTCTTGGGATTTAATTTAAATTATCTTATATTATAAAATATGAACGTTCCGTAGTATAAATACTACCAAAAACTTAAAAATTAATTTTCTTATAATGATAATTTTTAGATTAAATATAAGAAATTATTTAAACATTTTTCAGTCATTAAAATTATAAATTACCACCAAACTTTTTCTGTGATTAGATAAATTCTAACATATTATTATTTTGTTTTAGTGAATACTAGGGGGCTCTGCTCCCTACTCGCTTCGCTCGTCGAAAAGCGGCCGCTGCCTTGAACCTTCGTACAATTTGACACATGTTTGGTTACACAACGTTTTATATAATGTATATATATATAT
>KZ651874.1:95752-108303 GCA_001010745.2 Gerris buenoi
ATATCAAGATGTATGTGTTACCCACCTTATTATATAGATTTTTTACCTTTCTGAGCAATGATAAACTACTACATTAATGAAATATACAAACTAAATTGAATTCTGTCTTGATAAAACATGTTCATGTTTTATTTTATAATAAAATCTTTATACATTATTGAATAGGCTGCCAATGGGTGTGGCAAAAATTAAAATAAAAGTTCAGTCATGCACCATGACTTAATAGGCGAATTTTCAAAGAAATCTGTGTATGGCTTTTGATAATATAAAAAAAATGTTGGTTTAGAATTTAGATGGGTGAAAAAATAATGTTTGGGTACACACGGGTACGGGGTACAAAAGTCAAAATAGTATTTACCCTTTAAAATGCACATCGTTTGAAAGCTCTTTAAGAGTACAGTAATTGTTGTTATGTACACTTTCATCATATTATTTTCATATAAAAGGGGGTTAAAATGGAAAAAATACGATTTTATGCTATTTTTGACCCTAAATTGTCAAAACGTGACCCCTAAATGACCTCCAAAAATTCTGGCCGACGAACTCATCCTTTCTTTAGATATTATTGACATTTTATAATTTGTTTGAAATTTTTAAGTGCATATTAAGGGGAGATACCGTCTGGAGTGACATACATTATACATACATACATACTTACATACATACATACACACATATATACATACATACATAAAAAAAGTGTAAAAATTTAGGGATCGATTCAGAATGGCCTGAAACGGATTTCCATGAATATTTTTTTTAAAAATTCGCATTACAAAATTTTTGAAGCCATTGCAATAGCTTAATTTTCTTCGAAAATTCGCTAAAATATCATTAGTTAATTCGTTTATAACTGTATGAAAGGAAGGTTCTTGAGGAAGATATACAATACAATTATATCTTCTATTAAACGATTATTAGTTATTTTGTTATTGTTTTTAGGATGGAGGGGATAAGCGCCCGCTAATATTAAAGCTAAAAAGCTAAAATGTATGTATTGATTTCGCCTCAAGGTATGATTTTTCTAAATCTTTATAAATCCAATTTTTATAAGTTTTTGGTAGTATTCATACTACGGAACGTTTAAATTTTGATTTAAATTAATTATAATTACTATTTAAAAAGGGAGACAGACAGATAAAAATAGACTTCAGCGCCGGGATTCGAACCACTGACCTCCCCCTCATTTCCAGTGTGCGGGTGCTCTATCCAGTTAAGTTACACTGATTTTTTTTTTTTAATTAAATTTCGTTTATTGCAACATTATACAGTATAATATAATACAAGCAATACAAATGGTTAATGATTGGGGAGTAGTAGCATGAATTGACAAGATGTAAGATTCTGTCCAGTGACAGCACTTACTGGCGTGTTAAATCAGATAAGTAAATAACAAATAAAGATAAAGATAAGTATAAAGAATAATAAAGATAAAGTAATAAAGATAAAGATAAGTAAATAACAAATAATTAATTAATTTATATAAATATAGATATAAGCATCAGATTTTACTACACTGTTAACAAGTCTCTTGGCCACTGCCGCTTAAGGCGTCTTGGAGGGTTGCCTGGGATGTGGTGGGAGGATAGATTCTGGACTAAAGGATTAGGATGAGTGGAGAAGGAACTATGGAAGGTTTTGTATCGGGAAGCTGCGAAATCGCGAACAAAAGGAACTTGGAAATCAGTATGGAGGATATGGTTATTCACGTAAAAGGGAGCGTTAGCAATTTTCCTAAGGATCTTAGATTGAAGGGATTGTATGCGGTAGGAATTGGAACGCTTGGTGCAACCCCAGAGTTCTATGCCATATGCCCACGAGGGTTTTATTATGGTGTTGTAAATGAGTAATTTGTTGTGTAGTGTGATTTTGGAGTGTGTGTTGAGTAAGCGTTTAAGAAGGTTATAGCGTCTATTTGTATCGTGCCTTTTTATTTTTGTGTGGTGTGACCATGTTAATCGTCTGTCAAGGTGTAACCCAAGGTAGCGGACTGAGCTGGAATGAGGGATTAAAACCTGGTTGAGAAATACTGGTTCGCAATTACCATGATTTAGTGAAAAAGTAACATGAACACTTTTGTTCTCATTTATTTTAATTCTCCATTTTCTCAACCAGGTTTCTAGAAGGGAAAGATGGTTCTGGACGTTTTCTGAAGCTGTAAGGCGATTCTTGTGTGATGAAAGGATGCACTTGTCATCGGCAAAGGAAGCTAGGTTTGTAAAAGGATATTCGGGGATATCAGAGGTATAAAGAGTGTACAAAAAAGGACCTAAGATACTACCTTGGGGTACACCTGCTTTAATAGGAAAAATAGTGGATGTGGATAAGTTATGGGATACTTGGTAGAAGCGGTTTTCGAGGAAGGATTTAAGGATAAGATAATAAGTGTAGGGAAGGATTCCCTTGAGCTTCCAAAGCAAGCCGGCGTGCCAAACCCGATCGAAAGCTTGTGCCTCGTCAAGGAAGACAGCCGAACAGTACTTCTTCTTCTCAAGGGTGGAGGATATTTCATCTACAATTCTGTGGCACTGTTGGATGGTGAAGTTACACTGAAAAATAATTTCCTCTGACGAATGAAGGGGAGGTCCGTGGTTCGAGTCCCGGCGCTGAAGTCTATTTTTCTCTTTCTGTCTCCCTTTACAAATAGTAATTATAATTTGATTTAAATCTTTATACCACATTTGATCGAAGTCGGTTCAATTAGGTTCCAGACATCTGCACAATCTGCAGGCGGTTGACAATCATTTTCTATAACCACTTTTCTTGGATTCACCTTATACATACATTGACGTTTGGTCTACTAGTTAATAAGAATAATTAACCACACATGAATGGACAGGACATAGCCACAAATCTGGAACCTATATTATAGGATACATATTTAAGCCTCCTCGAAAAAAAATCTTTCCAAGACGACTCAGAAAAACTTTCTCAGTGTTTTCATTTATAAGTTTTCGTTAGTACACTTAATTACTATCGAATATTTTATCAAAATTTATCATAAAAAAATAACTTCTTTCGGCGAGGAATCAAACCCGGTCTCTCCCCGTCCTCGTTGAAAGCTATTATATCAGGAACTAGAGTTTTCCTGGGGAAAAGCCTTATATCATTAGATTTCTATTTAAATGGAATACAATTTAGAATTTTTTAATCAAAATCGTCGAAACCGTTTTCGAGAAATTATTTATTTTACGTTTTTTAGACTTTTTGGGGTAATTTCCCCAAATTTGCAAATTTCAAGCTAAAATACATTTCTTGATTTCACCGCGGGGTATAATTTCTTTGAACATTTATGCCAAATTTTATCAAAGTCGGCCCGTAGTTTAGGTTCCAGTTGTCTACACAGACAGACATTTAAAAAAAAAAAAAAAAAAAAAAAAAAAAACTTCTTTGGACTCAGGGGACCTCAAAATAGAAGTTATGTGCCATTACAATACTGCAATACTTTTTCTATATATGAGAAGGTAATAAACATTGTAAATTAATTTAAATGCTACATTACTTATTTAAAATTTTATAAACAAAAACTTGGTTACCCAGAGCAATTACACCTTTAAATTCGACCCCTAATGATTCGACCTTTAGTATTTCTAAAACAAAAATAGAAGATTCCCATAAATCGAATAAAACCGTTGAAACACTAACTTTGAAGATAAGAATAATATGAAAACTTGATATTATAAAACTTAATAAATTTGCTCAATGAAGTTTGAGGAGAAATATCTGCCGAGTTTTAGTAGAACATTACAACTACATCAAGGGCAATTTGGCTCATAAAGCAGAGTAAATCAATCGACAAAGAGAAGATAAACTTTGCTAAGGGTTCCCAAGCTCACAGAATGAGACTTATAATGAACTCTGTAATGAGTTGGAACCACAGAGATAATACAGACCACAGAGATTATATACGGACCACAGAGATAATACAGACCACAAAGATTATATACGGACCACAGAGCCAATTTCCTATATGAATAATCCAACGATATATCATCAAATCCGACCAACTCACTCGTTCCCTTTGTTACATCAGATATTCTTGTTCTTTAGCTCATTTAAATCCTTTATTAGATATTTTGTTCTCTTTTCTACATTTTTCTTTCGAACTTACCGAAGGTAACGGAAGATATGTGATCGTTCTAAAGAACGATAATATTTTTACTCAGACATCAAAAAGTCCAGGACACAAATCTGTTTGACATCAAGAAATATTTTTTGTCCCATGTCTGTCTGTCGAACTGTTGGTACATCCTCAAGATTCAACCTTATACACCCATTTATTTCACAAATATCACACAAACATACATTTATTTACAGCTATAGCTTCAAAAATACTTATCTGATTTGTTTGAAACTTTTATAGTTGATTGAAATTAATCCGCAGAAAGCCCCAGATTAATTTGAACCACCTACGCTCTTCATAAATAAATATAAAAAGGCAAATCAATTTTGACAGAGTAAAAAAAGCGGTCGAAATGAATAAATTTTATATTTTACACGCATATATTATAATAATTAAAGTATACAAAATAGAACGCGAGGAAGCTATGTGCCACCCAAATTAGCAGAGTATTTTAATCAAAATCTTTGGAACCGTTTTTAAGGAAAAAAAAAATATATATTTAATTTTTTTTTTAATTAATGAGTTTTTGAGCGCCCCAAAATTTGGAGTTCAAATTCATTTCTAGAATTTGCTTCGGAGTATGATTTTCCGAACATAGAACATTTAATCCGAATTTCATCAAAATTGGCCCAATATTTTACTACCGACTACTATAACAAACTACTGACTACATAGACTACAGTCGGCAGGTAGTCAGATTAAAAAAAAACTACTTTTTTAGAAACTTAAATCCAATAAATCCATCAACATCTTAAAATCGCATTTTCGTACCATCACAATACTTTTATAATTTTATTTGATACGTTATATGAGAAAGTAAAAAATGGATCAATTAGAAAATGATAAGAGGTTGCTAGAGAGGCATTTTAAAAAAATAGTTCTAAAAATACCCAATCAGGGTAGCCTCCCAGTTAAAAAAATACTAAAGTTTAAAATTAGTTGTTTAACTTAATCGTGATTTAAAAAAAAAAAAAAATTAAATAAAACGACAAAAAAAAAAACAGTGAAGTTGATAGTAGAGTTGCTGAACGCAAGTTTTCTACTGATAAGAGATGCAGGAGAGAGATAGAAACGTAAGATAACATAACTAGACATGACTTCATTAGCACTGCACAACAAACGTGTCCTGCACAACACCTTTATACAGAATAATTTATGTTCTTCAGGTAAAGCGACATTGTCTGTTTCGTGTCCTCAGTTTGATCTGTAACCGCTGACAAACATAACTCCGTCTTAAGCCGTCTTAATTGTTTCTTAAAACTACAAAAATATCATTTATTGTTAATTTTTCTTTCGAGCTTACTGAAGGTAACGGAAGCTATGAGCTCGTTCTGAAATAAGAGACATTTTTATGTCTCCGATTTCAAAAACTCCAAGACAGAAATCAGTTTTAGACATCAGGGAACATTTTTGGTTCCATGTCTGTCTGTCTGTCTGCCGTTCAATCTTTGCGAACCAACATATCTTTATATCTCACACTACACGTTCGATTTTAATGAAATTTGGATTATAGGTCATATTTAGCTCATTGTTGGCCCATATTAGTCAATGTTCTGCGCTCATTTTTTTTCTCATCTACATGAGCATGTAGATAGTTTATGTAGATAGTTAATCGAAAGTAGCCCGCAGATAGCTTTGGATTAATCTGCACCGTCTACGCTCTTTACCTTTTGCATAGTTAATACTTTAATTTATGCAAAAAAATTCAAGCAATTATGACAGATTAAAATGATGGGGGACACAATATTATAAATTAGACAATAATGGCTTGTAAAAGTATAAGATCAATTAAGTACGTCATGCGAGGAAGCTATGTGCCACACCAATTGGCAGTCTATTATGTATGATTTATATTTATTAGGTGTCCATGGTTTTCCAAAACCATTTTCAAAACTGTTTTGGTTTCAAATCAATGAAAACTATTTTCACAAACATTTTGAAAACTACAAACTCCCAGATTAGTTCTAGTTCAGTCTGGTTGAGATTATCTTCTCTTATCATAGCTATTGCGCATGTCTCAATTCTGTTTTCAATTCCGTTTCCATGCAATTTCTTTTCAAAATAGTTTAAATACAAAATCTAAAATTCGCTGTTGTAACCTTGAACTCAACACTTTTTAAAATCCCTGTTTCCATGGGGTTTTGAATACGAAAACAGTTTTTAAAGTGATATCGATACTCTCCATTTATCATTACTTTTGATAGGTTAGTTGACTGTTCCAAGAATTATGCCTAGTTGTGTTTATTCACGCTTTGTAACTGACTAAGTTCGTTTTTGTTTTGTAAAAAATTTCCCTACTTGTCCTAAAAGCTTCCCCATGTATAAAAACGAAATTTTTATATCTGAACCACACCTTTAATGGGTTCCGCCTTAGATCTCAATTTTATATCCCTTACCTTGTTCCTTCCGTAATACTTCTACCCACACAGGCCTAGTCTACCCCCATCTTGAACTGTTAGTGTTAGTTTGTCATAAAAATTTGCTTAGTATAGAATTCACTCTTAATAAGTTAACACGCACACTGAAGATGATATTATACATCGAAACGCGTTTGTGGATGTAATATAAAAAATTATGGCAAGAGCACTATACTGGAAATTTAGAGGCCCGTGGTTCGAGTCCCGGCGCTGGATTCTATTTTTCTCTGTCTATCTCCCATTGTTAATAATAATAATTATAATTTGATTTAAAATATAAAATTATGTTTTTTAAGTTTTTCTTAGTTTTCATACTACGGAAAGTTTAAATTAATTTAAACTTTCCGTAGTATGAAAACTACCAAAAACTTAAATAATTTAATTTAGAATTGATTGTACAAGGTACAGGTACTAATTGAGTAATTTATAATCATAAGCGTTAATTCTCTGTTAAGTTCTAATGTCATAAATTGACTTGCAAAATGTTTATGAATATTGAAAGCTTGGATTTGGGGGATAGTTATCGGTTATGGCAAAGAAAAATCATTCTCCCGCGTAGATGGTTAGAGCGTCTGCACCGGAAATGCGGAAAGCCCGTGGTTCATATCCCGGCGCTGGAGTCTATTTTTCTCTGTCTGTCTCCCAGTGTTAATTTGATTTAAAATATAAAATTATGGTGACAATATTTTAGTGTTACTTTCTACCAGTCTCTATAGTCTTTTTTATAGCCTTTTTTTTAAATTATTAATATTACTTCGTGCACGTTCCCAACTATTGTTTAATTATAAATATGGATTGCGTTCCTAAATGTAGTTTGTTTGAAACAGGATGTTTTTAGCTGCGCCTCCACCCTAACTAGTTATTTTTTTTTTACTAATTTTCCACACGCACACTGTAGTTAATTACTGTGTTATTTACCTCTATAATATTCTTTAAGTGTGCCCTTGACACATTTTTGTGAGTATTACGTTAGCAAGAAGTAAACTCTATGCACTAAAACCCTTGCCTCAACGTCATGAATAGAGGGGTAACACCGTAACAGGAATTCAAAAGCAGCAGAGAAGTTCGACGTTTTCCTCTTATTTTTATTATCAGAAGGGGGGGGGGTTAACATGTATATGCATTTCCGTAACACAAAAAAACGACAAGAATTGTGTGAAGCTTTAAAATATCGTGCTAAGAAGTTAGGATTTAACAGGAGGTCGATAGGTTTTTATTCATAGTAGGCTGAAGTTTCAATAAACGACGTGCAATATGTGACGCTCTTAAATATCGTGCCAGGAAGTTAGGACTTAGCAGGAGGTCGTTGAACAAACAAAGATGCTTTTTGTACATTCACGATTGATTTATTTTACATCTTTTCTTTTTCCTTCTTGTTTAGGGTTTCTTGGTCGTGCTAGAAAACCTAATGCATTAGGGTTCGTCCGTCCATCCGTCGAGTCTTGAATCATATCTCTCGACCTATTGTATATACATTTTGAAATTTGGTAAGTTAACATTTTTTGTCCAAAAACGGGAAAAATGTTGCAAACTTCACAACTCATAATTTCTTTGATCAGGGAGCAATTGCGAACTGATCGCAACTATTTTTAGGGTTTCGTTGGTAAAACCAAAAAAAAGAAACCCTTATAGTTTCGTTCCTGTGTCTGTCTGTCACTCTGTACGGTTCCAATAACTTTTGAACCAAAAGAGATAAAAGCGTGAAACTTACCAGTATTAAAGATCGTTTTGACGCGCACACAGGAAAAATATAGAGAACTCAAAATAATCAGCTGTTCAAATTCAAAATGGCGGATAATTCACATCGCGAGAAAAAAATATTTTTTTTAAATTTTGAGTGGGGTATCAAATGAAAGGTATTGAAGAGTAGATTACAAATATATATACCACTTAGGGTTAGTGTTTCATTTTCGGCGCCATTTTAAAAAACATCGTAATTTTTTGTCCCCCCCCCCTTACTAATTTTGTTTCACAATACCAACGAAACCCTTTTTACGTGAGACTTCACGCCTTACCAATTTTTTGTAATTTTTGAGTTTGATAAGATTTTGAAATGTAGATCACAAATATATATATCTCCTTTCCAAAATGGCGGCCATTACACCTAAAGGAATCAACTAAGAGCATACCGAAGATGCTAAAGACTAAAGGATAATATATGCACACTTTGCCTCTCCAAAGTGTAACTTTTTATGCACACTTTAGGGGGAAAAAAATTATGTAGGATGTATGAATTTTTATGACCAAAGAAACCCTTTTAGTAGCTTTCTGGCAAGTACTTAACGGGATTTTTTTTTTGGTGAATTTTGATTATCCGAACCTACATAACATTACTTCGTATTATCGAAGCTCTACTGTATTTATAAACAGGTATGTATTATTTTATATACTAAAAAAGTAAGGCGCACTTCACGTAAGTACGTGAGGCTATAATCGCAGGTTTCTTTACGATTAAGTTTAAATATAAAGTGTAATAGTTGCATATTCTTTTTCTATACTTCAAGGCCTTTAAATTGATGTATAACATGCCATGGTAACTAAAAACTTTTTTTTTAGTTACCCGCCATATCGGCCAGGCCGCCATCTTGAAAATATTAAGTGTAGAAACTCCAAAATGCGCCCAGTTGCATCAAACGCCGAGATTCACCTGTGTGCCAATTTTTTTTTTTTTGTTTCTAGCAATTGTAGTTTGTGAATTAAAACAAGCCAACGGACAACCGACACCAACGGACAGACGGACAGACAGAGCCGTTGTATAAGGTTTCTTTTTGTACTTTGAACAGAAACCTAAAATGATACGTTAAATTTATTCTTGTTTTAACTAAAATTTTAAAAAGGTTTATTGAAGCGAATTTTTTTTTTTTTTTCAATTATTTTATTTTAGATAATCCTGTTAGGTTCTAAATCCCCTGTTGTGCCTCTAACAGAGGGTTTTAGAGTGTTAGAGGTGTCTGATGGGTATTATCAATGAGTAATGTATAGTTTATAGAGTCTGTTAGAGTTAGCTAGGAGTAGTTGCTTCAAAGCTCTCGATACAGCGTGCCCGTGTGGGTAGACAGTGATTTACTAGCCAGTGTTGAATGTTTCCACTGAGGTGCAATATACCACAAGAAAATAGGCTTCTGCTCTAGCTAGACCGTGTAATTTATATCCTTTTTTCTATCCAACTACACTCTTCCAAGTTATACTAGACTACAACTAGTGTATACTTGGAATTGTACCTATTTCTTTTTTTGTTGAAAAGTTAAGGTAACTGAGTTTAAAAAAAAACCTTAAAACGAAGGATTTTTTTATGTTCTGGTTACTTTATAGGAGTATTTTCTAAGATAAAATGTATTGTACTTGACAATTTTATCTTCTTGTATAACAATGTATTTTCCTGATAATAAATTGTATTTATATCTTGAATAATGCCACACCTTCATCTATTTAAATATATTATAAAGAAAACATATCATAGGAACTAAGCAATGAAGGTATCTTACGTAAAAAAAAAATTATAAATAATCAACAAAAAAAGAAACATGGTTTAAGATCACTGACGAATGATACATATTGTTGTAATAGTGTATCTAATATTCCTCTTAACCAGGATGTTAGCAAAAAAGATAAGTTGAAATAGCTGGCTTTCAGAAGATTGAATATCTTGAAAATTTTGAAGAAATGGATGATATAGAATTAAGAATCAATTGGGATTGGCTTAATTGGATTTGCAGAATAAATTACCAATAAAGTTCAAACTATTCACCAGTATTCTACCTAGATCAACTAAGTTTATCAACATTGCCTTAAGCTAATATAATTGTTTTTGGCTGTTTTGGCAAAAATTGTTTAATAAGTACAGTCGGACCTCCATACAATGAACTCAAAGGTTCCAGAAAAAAAAAATTGTTGTATAGAAATTCGCTGTGCATAGAATTTATTTGACTGGAATCACTTAGTATAGAGAATCCATGGGACATACAAAAAATTACATAGAGATTTTTGCTGTACAGAAGTTCGTTATAAGGAGGTACGACTGTAGTTTTGTGTGTCTTGCAATTGGTAGTTATTGTTTGAGGTAGTCTAATATGTAGCAATTGTTTAATAAGTAGTTTTTTGTGTCTTGTAATTGGTAGCAATTGTTCAAAAAGTATATTTTGTGTCTTGTAATTGGTAGCAATTGTTCAAAAAGTATTTTTTGTGTCTTGTAATTGGTAGCAATTGTTTAATAGAATTTCTTAAGTGTCTTACAGTAGGTAGTAAATGTTTTATAGGATGTCTTGTAATAGCTAGGATGACTTGTTTTATAGGATGTCTTGTTTCTTCCAATAGGTAGTAAATGTTTTATAGGATATCTTGTAATAGCTAGGGTTGTGTGTCTTCCAATAGGTAGTAAATTTTTATAGAATGTATTGTAATAGCTAGGGTTGTGTGACTTCCAATAGGTAGTAAATGTTTTATAGGATGTCTTGTAATAGCTAGGGTTTTGTGTCTTCCAATAGGTAGTAAATGTTTTATAGGATGTCTTGTAATAGGGTAGTCTGTTTTTCAATAGGTAGTAATAGTTAAATAGGTAGTCTTGTATCTTAATAAACAGCTTGGTTTTCCGGTGAAATCCACGTCACGAGGGGGATGAAATCCTGTATCCGTTTAACAAATGGTCTTGCATCTCTTATAATAGGTAATACTAATTTATTAGGAGGTCTTGTGTCTCTTGTAATAAGATAAAGGTATAGTAATTGTTTAAAAGGCAGTCTTGTATCTCTTGTAATGTGTAGTAATTGCTAATTAAATTAAATATACTCCCTATTTCATTTACCTAAATGGAAGAGGTATTCATGCTGGATGAAGATTAGCTCCGTGAAATACCGTTATTAGTGGAAATTTATTTTTTCATTCTGATAACATATTGAGTAGGTAAAATTAATTATTAGTGGATAAAAATATAACTTTTTATTGTTTTTGCTCAGTACTGCGAGTATCTTTAGATATCTTATGTATATATAATGATTTAAGATCAACCGTAAGAAAACGAACCGATGCAGTTCCTCCGAGATTTATTGAATCTACACAAACACTTCGAAAACACACTTAGAAAACCTAGAAAACACTTAGAAATCTTAGAAAGCACTTGGAAAACATAGATTATTTTAATGCAATCGAAATTGATAATATCATGTTAAGAGAATTAATTTAGACTAGTTTATCTGACTCCCATTCTCATTAATTCTAACCAACATTTATATTCCTTTATGCATATCTATGTTGGTTGTCCCCTTTACTTAATTGTGAAAGATTAAAATTTAAATAAAACTTCCTCATTTCAATTGGCTATATTTCATTCCACATTGGAACATTATCAAACTACATATATAGAATGATTGAAAACTCTTCATTTGTCAATAAAATTAGTTGAAACAGTCAAAATTATTACTAAACAAGTAAAACTTCAAAAAATCTGAGGAGTGACTCACTTCACTCACTGGGATTTCTTCCATGACTCTAGATTTATGAAACAAATCCCAAAAAAAAAGTACCGGTGTGAAAATCCCACACATGACTTCCATGAAATGTTGTGGTGTCTATACGTGAGCAAGAGATAACTCAGTATAAATTACATTGTACAAACAGCAAATATCGATTATAGTTTTGCAACAATAATAATACCTAATGATACACATTAAAAATATATATTTAACATAAAAATAAAATGTTACCCTAATAAATGTTGGTAGTATGTAAAAAGATTAGAGGATATGTGTCCGTTCCGATGTTTAGAGCTAAACTGAAGTGAAAGAGAGGAGGTTTGTTTACACTCTAGAGTTCAAGGAGAGTTTATGCGAAAACAAAACAAATTGATTAATTTTTATCCTTTGTAATGAAAAACCTTTTTTATTCAATGTTTGTTTATATTTTCTTTATACTTGTTATTAACTATAGAATGTGAGAATATAATAATAAAAGAATTTAAAATCAGCTGATAGAAATGATTGTTTACAAAGTAAATAACACGGTATTTTTTTACTTTT
>KZ651874.1:115619-128274 GCA_001010745.2 Gerris buenoi
CCTGGTTTACTTATTCTTTTTTGCTGTCATTCAATGTTTACCACTCAAAAAAAATCTTAATTTTGAAATCTGTCAAAATGAAGGATTGTAAATATTGGGGATATGACAAAACAAATAAAATAACATGCGGATTTTTTCCGAACTAACTTTCCATGCAGCAAATTTGCTGAAAACGAATTAAATTCTGCTGAAAAATTACTAAAAGCATTAAAATAATGCATTGTCATCGTTTTCTGATCTGTTCTGAAAGTTTCAAATGTCTAGCTACTCGGGATGTTAGTTAAAATTCGATTGCAAGATTTGTACCGGACAAACAAACAAACATACAAACAAGAAACCAAGTTAATAAAAACGTAGTAAAAAATGAGTTTTTATTGTCGCAATATATATTCCGTTTTTTTCAAGGTATAACACAAAGATGATATAAGTTGCAGAAATAATGGTTCTACAATTATTGTTAAACTTATATGGATAGTTAAAAGTAGCATCTTTGACATGATAATATCTTTTATTTTGCTTCTAAAAAAGATATTTTTTTTTTTATCATCCCACGCAAGCTTCCATATTATAAATATGTACTTTCATCAAACATGTCCCCCCAAAAAAATACCTTTGAACAAGATTTTTACTCATATCTAAAAAAAACAAAAAAAAACTTCTTTTTTCGGTCATTCCATTTTTCTTTCTTTTTTATTCTTTTATTAACGTTACAGAAGATAGTCAAAGGGGACAACACAGAAAAAATGTTTGATCAAAAGAATACGACAGACATATTCTGTACAATGTTGAAGCACTGACGGCAATATAAACATGATCAAAGAAAATTGTTTGGGTGTTCATGTTCAATCATCTGATTCGGGTTTAACATGCAATTTTCCTTTTTAGAAAAAAATCCAAACGAAAAAAAAAAATGTTAAATTGTATCTCGACTGCAATTTTTTCGTCTCTTTTTTATTTAGTGTATAAATTGGGAGATGAATTTTTTGCATTTATATTTTTAAAATAAAGAGATATATTTTTATCTCTCTATTGTTTATTGGTAAAGGATCTGAATGGTATGATACATTTGACATTATTTTATGTAATAAATTTATGATCCGCCCGTACAAATGTTTTTAAATCTTGATATTTGAGTATATAATATTTCCTAAAAGGGTTTCCTGTTCCGCTTGTTTTTTTTTTTTCTCTTTTTTTCTCAATCCAAATAAAATGTTTTAGCTCCAGCAGGGAGAAAAAGTGAACTTTCCTCCCTAGTTTACAGGGAGGGAAGTTAATCATTGCACCATGTTATGTTATACAGGGAGTAATGAAACATAAGGGAATCATGAACTTTTATAATTCCCTCCAGTGTTGCCCTAGATAAAGCACAAGTAAATGTGGTTGGTGCTAATACACATTTTATTTACTTACTTTTGTTTTATGTCTAAATAACCTAAGTCTATAAGTAACCTCTACAACGGTTGCCTTAGTGAATCAACAGTATAACAAAGAAACAAGTTAAAAGTGAAATAATTTCTAAATGTAGATTATCTAATCTATTATGTAAAAAAATCTCTTGCCAAAACCATTCAATACACGAGTCAGCTTCTAGCTAATTCTCCCATTTAACTTTAGCATTGAAATTTAATTAGACTATCTATAATTTAATTTTAACGTTATTTAACATGACCCCTTTGGGACAAAAAGATTTTATAAATAAGTTATTTAACTTGTTTGGAGAATTATTAATACACGTATTATAAAAATATGATGTTATAAATATAAAAATATGCATTTTTTGCTGAATAAAATAATTTTTAAATTAAAATTAAAATCTTTTCATATTTTTTTCTTCCTCGGGAGAAAAAATCACTTGCATCCTCGCGATAATTAACTCCCCTGGCTCCGCCTCGGGAGTGAACGTCGGTTCCCTCGACTTCACTCAGGAATTAACTTCATTGGTCAGGGTGCAATCACTTTACTTTACTCCCTTGGTGCTTAAATAACTATTATATAATTTAAAAGCACATCTTTAATAATTATAATTCCTTCTTTCTTTTCTCACTTCATAATAATTATAGTCTGATATTTGTGAGCGAACAGAAGCAGCGTTGTATTCAATCTCTCGTATGAAGAAAAAGGATTTGGGCCATTTAAAATATTCTGGGCGTGCGATTTTTTAATTTAATACATGTATAATAGATTCACGATAATGAAATTCTAGCCAAAATAATGTGCATCAACAGCCCGCCCGTTTGTGCTATATAATATCAAGGGGACTTTGATTTTTTGCTTTCATTGTTTGCTTGTTTGACAACAATCAATGAAGCATTGTTTGCTTCATTGATTGTTTGCTTTGATCAATGAAATAAGAAAGTATCGGAATTTTGTAAAATATTCGACTTAAGGGGTCATCCGGTGGAGTTAAACATTTCATAGATTATACACTTTATTTTTATTTTAATTTTTTTTTTTTAGTTAACAAAATATCATTCTTCAAAATACGCATATAACAAGTTGTTACTTTTTTGCAAAATGAATTTCCCTAAAATGTAATTGTGATCTTATTTATGTCTAGTTAGTAATAAGTAAATACGTTTTGACTTGCTGCATCAATACATCATGCAAGCACCCACCATTCAATTCCTAGTGGGGTCAATGTTTCAAAGGTAAAATTAGGCTTTAAATTCAGAATCACAATCTGAATAAGAAAGTGTATTTCGAGTGTGTCGGAACTATATGTTCCCTTCCACTTGCTCCACTGCTTCTTTTCTACGCAAATATTTGGTCTATTTGATTTTTGCAGAGTTAACATCCAGTGGTTTCACACTTAGAGGAGACTTCGGTACTTTTCTTGGCAATAGCATATGTGCTAAAGCTTCAGTTGGCTAATACATTGAGTAGGATTCGCTTTGGGTAAACCCAGTAGTTCTATTATGAGAGCAGTTTGCTTTCAATCATTGAGTTTAAGCAGTATCGGGCATGGTCATTAGTTGGATAGGTGACCTCTTCTTCCCTCTGACCACAGCTCTGGGTCGATTCCCGGAACGGGCCTCCCTCAATGTCCACCCAGCATTGTTAAACAAATGGGAAGCTGATGGAAAGATTTAGCTCTACCAGAAAAACACCAAGGACGACACTGTCATGGTGGTTCAATAAAAAATCGATGTGAAAACATGGTTTGCCAACCAACATTTCACTCATGCGTGAAGGTTTTAGGTTTCTGTACAAAGTACAAAAAGAAACCTTATATAACGGCTCTGTATGGCATGTTATACATCAATTTAAAGGTCTTGAAGTGTCGAAAAAGAGTATGCAACTATTACACTTGATAATTATTTTAACTAAGTCGTACAGAAACTGGCGATTATCGCCTCACGTACTTACGTGAAGCGCGCCTTACTTGTTTGTTGTCTGACTAAAATTCAGTTTTGAATTGATTCATGGTTTCCCGGACTTCACCTTTCCTTTTATTAAAATAAATCTTTTAAATGGAAGCCTATAATTTGATACTAAATCTTACTAGGAAATAACATTTCAATCTTTTAATGAAGTAAGAAAATATATTGTTAATAATTGGAGTAAAATGGGCTGGTATTTTAGTTATAAAAACTTCTATGGGGGGGGGGGGGGGTATCAATTGTAAAAGAAAATTAAGACTTGTTTTTCCTTCGATCCTAAAAGCAGCTAAACATTAAGGAAGAGTAGGCTTTTAATTAAAGTACCCAATTAAAACGGAAAGAGAGTAAACAAAAAAAGGGAGGAATTAGAACATAATTTAATCTAAGTTTTAACTGTTTTGTACCCCATAGGAAAAGCCGACGTAAACGTGATGTTAAATTGAATTAAACAAAGATTACACTGGTGAAGCACTGGTGAAGCATTGTCTTTAAAACTGGGCTCACCGTAGTAATTGACAAAGTTTCGGGCCCGAAGCGAGGGGGCGGTGTAGTGGGGGTGGTACACGCAGCCCCCGGAGATTCGGAGTCATTTAGCAGAGTCGAGTTTATGTGCCCACTTCCTTAAGTGATGTTAACTTCATAAACAAACTTTCACTCAAGTCAAGTACTTCTCTTGCTTCAAATTTTCTAAAGATTCAAACACTATATTTGAAAGTAGTGTTTGATGAATATTTCCGTTTTTTAGAAGAAGTAGTAGTAATTAAGTCATAGCTCATAAGCATAATATCTTACTCATAATGAATAATTAAAGATGTCAAGGTTGGTGTTGGTAATAATGGATTTACATTGCAGTAATTTTCTTACTAAATGTTTGGTGAGGTTTATCTTATTTGTTAGGTATACTAGCTGGATTTTCTTACGTCGCTCTGGAATGTGTTATATTTATCTTTCAAGCTTGCCGAATTTGAAAAATTCCAAGACATAATCTAGAGTAGAGAGGGGCGCACGAGTATTCACACACGAGTGGCGTGGCGAAGGTGCCAATTGCCACCCTCTACCAGTGTACACTACGCCATAAGTTAGCCTACAGAGGTGGCACAAAACAGCGCCACGCCACTCGTTTGTGAATTGGGCCCTAAGGTGGTGTGGAAAGGAGTGCTCGTTTCATGATAAATAAGAAGGTAAATTGAGGTTATCTCCAAAACCGTTACACTTACGAGATGATATCATCGTTACACATACGAGATGAGATCTTTTTTGTAGAAAATGTTCTAAGCTATAAATTTGATTACTTGTATTTTTTCTGTAAACGTGGCCGTTAATGAGATATTCACAAAAAACCGATTTTGATGACCGGTGACCCCGCTTATTTCTTTTAGCGGGACTCGGATCAATGGGGACTTTTGAAATTTTGTTTAGAACCGCAATATCAAGGTTAATGCCAAAATTTAGTTTTACCCTAATTTTTCCGAAGTTTAGCCTTCTTTTACTTTCTCATATAAAGAGAAAGTACTGCGATGACGCGAAAATTCGATTTTGAGGGTTTGATGTTTTTACACGTTTTGAGGTCCCCTGAGTCCAAAAAAGTGGTTTTATAAAAATGTCTGTCTGTCTGTCGTCTGCCGTCTTTCGTCTGTCGACTGTATAGTGAGTCATGATCGAAATCGATAAGTAGTCTATATTATTTGTATAATTTATATAATATGATGCATAGTATTTCGTTAAAGAGTTAAAAAAAATATGTTTGTACTTTCGTAATTTAGTAAGCTTAGCTATATTTCGCCTCTAACATTAAATGTTGGACATAAGGTAAATAAATCATATGAACATAATAAAAGAAAAAATGAAACATACCGGGATCACGACGTTAATTTACATTTTTCTTTTTTTTTATTAAAAAATGTATTCATTCACCTGTATATCCAAGGTTTAATGTTACCTAACAACTTGTAAAAAGATAATCCCGATATGTTTCTTTTATCTTTTATAATTTTCATATGATTTATTTACCTGTTTATTCAAGGTTTAATTGAAGTTTGGCTGTAGGGTACCCTTAATAATCTTTAATTTAAAGTTGTGGATCCATTTTGGTAGTAAGTTTATTTCCCAAATGGATCCACAACTTTAAATTCAAGGTTTAATGTTAGAGGCGAAGTATAGCCAAGTTTACAAAATAAGGAATGTATAAACATATTTGTTTAACCTTTTAACGACCCAGACAAACACTATGAAATTGATACGTTTATTGTATAAGAAACCACAATAGCTCATTCATAATGGATGCGTTTGTTGTACTGGAAACCACAATACATAATGGTTAATTGACGCGTTTATTGTATACGAAACCACAATATTGTTAATGTTTAATATATGCTTTTATTGTAAATGAAACAACAATAGCAAATAATGCATAACTGATGCGTTAATTGTATATATAACCACATAATAGGTTTGTTCTAACCACACTTCAGACTAGTTTGAAACTGTCCAACTTGTGCGCAAATGACTAAAAATGAACTCCTGTTGCTAATGCACATGCGTCGGACAGTTTCCAACTAGTTTGAAGTGTTGTAGAAAAAAAAACCATTGCTAAATTGACGCGTTTATTGTACAGGAAACCACAATAGCTAAATCATAATTGATGCATTTGGGAGTTTACCTGTTGCGCGCTATCACAAAAAAGTTGAAAAAACCAATATACCAGATGCGCGCATTTAATTTTTTTTAAATATACCAGTTTCGCTCATATAATTTTTTTTAATCATACCAGTTGCGCGCAGCTTTTTATGTTTCTACGGATCATTTAGTTCTATATACTATGAATTTTTACCATAAATACTTTATCTTAAATAGCATTTTTAAATTTTTACTTTTCCTCACTACTAATAGTAGGAAAAGTATTGTTTTCACAACAACAAAAAAATTTTTCGACAGCCATACATTTAGTTTATAAGAAACCACAATAGCTTATTCAGACAAGTTTAGTTCACTTTAGCTGATCAGTTTCCTATTTTATGATTAAAAACGAACCATTTATTCACAAACAATACATAAATTAAAGCACACCTTATATATGTTGGCTACGAAAAGTCCCAAGATATATGAAAAGATACAAAAGCTTCTATTTTTGAAAGAAACAACTATTTTTTTACACTTAATAAATCGTAAACAGTTTCAAAAAGTCTAATATATTAGGTTTAATTAAGGAGAAAGGGTTTGGGAATATGCTTCCAAGATATATAGCCCTGGTCAGGGTTTAAATTAGAGTTATAAAACCTTTTTTTTAAGCCCGAGCTTTGCGAGCTACTTTATAACTCCGTGTTCTTCTTTCATTTTAACTTCCTATCCAGAATTATGCATTTCTAATTTTGAAAGAAAAAAAAAAGAATTTTAGATCAAAAACAAATAAATCAAGTGTATTAAAAATTATGTTCTTAATTTTTGCTTCCAAGCTTACCAAAAGTAACGGAAGCTGTGGGGTTTTTCAGAAGAACGAAAACATCTTTATTTCTCCGATTTTAAAAATATTCCAAAATGCGTTTCAGACACTTTCTGTCAATCATTCAATTTTTATGAACCGACATAGCACAAAAATTACTCTTTTTATTATTGAAGCAAGCGTAAGCGAGCTTTTTATATTCAACGATATATGCTTCCTGTCTGTCTGTCTGTGTTTTTCAAAATTTACGTGTCTGACGATTAATCGAGTAAAAGTAGACCGACTTAGATTAAATTTATTTTAAATGTTCCTTTTACTAATGCTCAGGTTATGTTTGTTGGACAGCTTTATCCAGCTAAGAGTTCGCGCGCAACGCTCGCGTAAACGTAAGCTTCAAATGTAAAATTCGGTGAGACGAACAATTTTCATAGGTAGAATTTTTTCTTAAGACCAACAGCGATAAGAAGTACAATTTAAACAGGCGTATAACATTTTAACTTGATACATGCTGAAGTTTTTGAGCAGTGAAGAGATACATTTTATAGTAGCTGATATGAAAATAGTGGAGAATGTAAATTAAGGATTGTGTAGAAAGGTACTCTTTTTTCCCACTACACGGCTCTTTTTTACAATCATACATCATCATCATCACCCCTTCATGATTTACTATGTTGCTACTATCAAAAATGTATTGCATAACGCTCGTTTCAATGATAGAGCCACGAGATGCCTAGGTATTATTATTTATAACAACAGTTTTTTTTTTTAATTTTTGTATTTTATTGTTGTTATTTGCTTCCGAGCTTACCTAAATTAACGAATTTTCAAAATTCATGGAGAATAATCTTTTTTAAGAGCAGAGAACATCCTTTAACCCTTTGGCTGATCGCCATCTTGAAAAATATTTTATTGATTTTAAAGAAATTTGGATAGTAGGTCATAATTGACCCATTGTTAATTCAATATTGATTTCAACCTTCTGAAACCAATATCATCTCATCCAAATCTCGTGCAACCATGCGTCCAAGAATAGGAGACGCAAGGAAGCTATGTGCCGCACTAATTGGCGGACTATTTAATTTATTTCTACATTTGTATTTCACATATGAAGTAAGAATCTTCTTCATATTTTGCATAAAATTCAACTCCTTTGACTTCTCAGATCTTTTTTAAAATAACAATTCAGCTTTTGAGACTAAATTGAAAACCTTTATCAAAAGGGTTCATCTAAAAGCTTAAAATGTATTCCTTGAAATCCTTATCCAAATATCTACAATTCTCGGTAAAGTTTTGACAGAAGTAAACATACTACAATTCCCAGTAAAGTTTTAGAAGTAAACATATTAAGAATAAGAAACATAGATCTTAAATTAGTTTACATTTACTTGCATATTTTATACCTTATATTCTTTGATGATGAGGTTTCATTATGATATCCTAACCTTTCATTCCAGTAATGAACTCGAACTTGTCAAACCCATGCGTTTTCTCTAGACCTCTTCTATTTACTCTACCTCGTTTTATAAAATGTGTAACGTTTACAACTTTTATTAGTATTATTATTATTTATCTTATTTGATGATTTAAAAAAGTATTCGTCATTTTGGCGCAGACCTAAGAAATGAGTCTTATAATACTCCACTACCACTGCCAAACTACTACTAATACTACTACCAAACTGCCTTTGCATCTTCGAACATGTTACGTTCTTAATTAATCTATCTATACTGCAAATTTAATCTATATTTAAACTTTATATATAGTTCACTATTTTGTTTTAACATTGTGAATTGCGACTTTACTCACTTATCTATATTAGGTTTATCTTGTATTTACTTGTATACAAATTTGATTGTGTTCATTTAATTGTCATTGTGGAATTGGTGCAATAAATTAATTCGTTGGATATCCTAATAGATATTGATAAATTATAAGAAATGTAAATAATATATTATTACTATACAGACGAAATAAGTATGATATTGAATAAAATATTAAGCATTAGAGGAGGTCATCCACCACACACAAAAAAATGGTAAATATGGGTGTGTTGTGTATTGAGTCATTCCAAAAGCAGTTGTTGCTTTTGGTATGACTCAATATACTCGAATCTTTTCAATTTTTTTATTAACATTTTTCATTTAACAGTACAATAGATAGATCAAATAGAGACCGAAAGCTGTTTTGAGAATTAAACATATTTTTATGGGGAGAGGCTATTCTTTCAACTTTCGAGGATTTTGTCATTCGCATTCACTGCAGGTACAATCTGACATGTTATAGCTACCTTAAAATGAAGCTTTAGTTTAACCTAACTACGTCATCTTGTGTCTAAATTGTTTATTTCTATTCTTGTAAACAGTCACATTTCATAGCCCAATTATGTTATTGACACTATTCTGTACTGTTTAAATTTGTGACAAGAAAATACATGCTAGATAGCCAGGATAGTTCTGGTTGGTGACTATCACAATAGAATTATGAATATGTGAAAGTTATTCTAATTTTTATTTCGTTGAGACCGATTTTTTTTTATTATAAATTGATATACAGTTCATCTAATAATAGTNTTTTTTGCAGCTCTTAAGCTGTTTTCTTCTAGTTGTCTTTTTTATAATACTTGTAACAAAAAAGAAAAAAAATCTAAATAAATAATAAAAAAAAGTTAAAAAATAAGGGCACTCCTTTAGCCGAAATATCGACATTTTTTTTTTTTGCCCTTTTTTCACAGCTATAATGAATTTCATAAGCTATATTTTATAACTATTCTTACCCAGCTCGTCAAGATGCTTCATTTGATACTCTTAACACCCTAAAAAAAAAAACTCCCCCCCCACAGTCTCGTTTCATCCCCTCTCCATTTTCACCCCTCGTAAAACTGAAGAATAAAAAATAAAAAGGTTTTCTAGTTGCCCCTTTTTCTGAGAGGGCTTGCAAGTTTTTTAAATGAATTGGTAGACAAATAAAAAGCAAAAAAACAAAAGCTAAACAGCTGAATTTGGATTAAAATAACGTGTCTATTATTAAAACAAATGATAAATGATTTTTATTTTATCAATTTTTTGTGTTTGATAAACATGTTTTTGTTATCTAGAGCGGGGAGTCTTCAAGTTTTTTTTTTTTGAAGTTGAAAGGCCGGATCTAGATAGGATTGTCTAAGCCCGGATGAAGTAAGTAACATTAAGCCGTGGGACTTGACAATGGTAGGAAAGAAAGGAGTATCCGCATTTTAATTTCGGCTAAAAAAAACCTTAGAATCGTGTTGATATTTTTTACTTTCTCATATAAAGAGAAAGTATTTCTATGACATAAAATTTAATTTTTAGATTTTTGATGGAGTTACCAGTTTTGAGGTCTCTTGAGTCCATTTTTTTTTTAAATGTCTGTCAACTTTCTGGTGTTTCAAAATACAAGTGAATTCCAAATTACTAGGCCCCCTAAACGTTGATGGTTTATAGTCTATTCCTTGTTTGAGGAATTTTATTTCATTATTTTTTTTTTTTTTTTTAATGAAGTTCCTTATGGCACGTTCTGGAGTCCGGAAGTGAATCCGAAAAAAAACGACTAAAATCACCGTCACAAAATAGCCGTCACGTGAAATCACCGTCACAAAATCTGCGACGAAATGACGATAACTTGAGAACAATATGAACGAGTTAGTTGAAATTCGGTACACATCTTCATTTTACTAATGCTCAGGCTGAGTTCGTTGGACAACGTTAACCGCCTAAGCGTTCACGCGCATCGCTCACGAAAACGTAAACTTCAAAAATTTAAGGACGGGAAAAAATGTTATTGGCAATATTAAGGAAGCCTGTTCCTTGACTTGTTTTGTTTATTTTTGTTATATGTATCTCAAAATGTCACTTCGTTTTGTAAATATAGAAAATATAATCACGGTTTTTGTTAAAAGTAAAATTGACTTGTGCTGACGCTTATTTTAATATATTAGGTATATTATTACAATAATGCGTACTTAATCCTTGAAAAAAGTATAAGTTCATCTATTTAATAAGACAAACAACTTTTTAAATATTTTTTAGTAAATATTATTTTTTTTTAGTAAAACCAACACCGACATTGTTATGAAGTGATAAAGATCGCTTAATTTGTTAAAGTGGACCAAAAAACGTCTTAAACGTGGGCTTTTAAAATAAAGAAAACAACATTTTTTTCGCGACACTACACGTATTTTTTTTTTTTATTGCACCTCTAAATAATTATTATATAATTTTATAATTACTATAGCATTTGGTGCAAGTAATTAAATCAAACCCTGCTTTCATGCAATACTTAAGCCCCTGACTTGTGATCTAATAGAAACAAGTTTTTAATTCTTAGAGGGATTCATGTCTTTTATTTATAGACATTTGTTGATAATCAGGTCCCAAGGACAATTTTCTGATCAACAAACCAGGGCGTAACCGAGTGGTTACCGCACTCAACTCTGAAACCAAGGTCTAAACCCCGAATGTGAGTTCGAATCCCAGAGAGGTGAGACATGTTGCACACTGATGATCTCATCGAGTAGATGAGTAAAGTGGCCGGATAATACTCCCATCCTCTAATGACCTAGTTCAAGTTAATAAAGCTATCTCTCTTAAAATAATAATTCACATTTTAACAATTACCTACATCTACATTAATTTGAACAAATATTCACTAATTTGGTTCATTAAGGTTAAATAGAACAAAATAAATTTTAATGAATGCAATTAAAGTAAATTTGAGAAAAAAAAATTAAAATATTAATATGAATATTTTTTTATTAAGCAGGTAAATAATTCAAAGTTTATGATAGTATTAAAAATAACACATAATCTAATTAAAATGTCATTATGATATTTTTTGTATAATTGCCTATTTTAAAAAGTTATATTTATATCAATATAATTAGTTTTTCTTATTACCTTTTCTCATTACAAAGGAGGTTTAGGACATTAAGTTGACTTTATAACGATCTTTTGAGGCTCTTTTTTTCAAGTTTAAAAAAGAGATATTTAAAATAAAAACAAAATTAGTATCTCTTTTTACAGCGTGTTGAAATTAAGCAGTGAAGTAGTGTAAGTTCGTGGGTGTCTCACAATCAAAAAGGACTTTGCCTTATTGAAATGCAGAATAGCTTGTAGGCTTTGTAATCAACCCACAATCAATAGCTCTCCTCTGTATTCCCTTTATACCTTTTTTTTTTAAAATTGGATCCTTTTACCAAGGGTTCTTTTTTTTAGGGAGGTCCTTTTTTTAATTTATGAGCTGCCTTAAGCTTTTAATATTTAATAGCTCTGCAGAAAGCCAAAAAAAAACCACTATGGTTTGTGTTTTAAACTTTTTTTCTTTAATTTTAATTTTTTCTTCTCCCTTTTAAGTCTTGACTGTGGTAAAAAGCGATATAATTCTAGAGCCACTTTTTTGTGTGAAGATAGATAATTATTTTATCACAAAAAAGGACTTTAGATATTGGAATTCGTTTTAAAAAAAAATTGCGATGTTTTTTTCTTAAAATATCCCTAACAATAATTATTTTATTATTAGTTTTGATCTATGTTCAAATAAATATTTGAAACTTATTATTTTTGTTTGTTGCTTAGTTTTTAATTTTGTATTATCTTATACTCAAATTTACTCCTAGATCGTAAGCTTACATGTGCGGACAGTAAAACAGATTAGATTAGGGTTGGCA
The DNA here is from genome assembly GCA_001010745.2 of Gerris buenoi. NCBI lineage: Eukaryota > Metazoa > Arthropoda > Insecta > Hemiptera > Gerridae > Gerris > Gerris buenoi. The sequence continues at coordinate 128,119 of KZ651874.1, forward strand.
CATCGATAGGTAAACATCGATGCTTGAGATCGAATCTAAAATGTTAATATTTTCAAATAAATTATAAATTTATGGGTTGTTAGTTGTTAATTTATATGTCATTATAATACTGTATCAATATTATTTATATTATTACTAAAAACTAAATTAATTAAA
>KZ651874.1:132697-169564 GCA_001010745.2 Gerris buenoi
AAAAAAAAAAAAAAAAAAAAAAAAAAAAAAAAAAAAAAAAAAAAAAAAAAAAAAAAACTCGTGGTGCAGTATTTACAGCAAGGTAGTGTGAAAAAAATACTGTATGATTATTTTAAAAGCGCAGTAAAAAAAACTCGTGGCTGAAGATGCAACGGGTAATATACTAGTTGTATGATAATTTTTATAGTTTTAGTTTAATTATTACTCCATTTTACCTGTACAAAATGTATTGAATTTCATTTAAAAAATAAAATTGTATGTGTCATTACCATAATTTAAAATTATTAAACGTTTGAAATGAATTCTGTACTATAACTAAATTTATAATTTTAATACAGAGGAATTTGAGACAAAAACCAGCAGTAAGGGGAAAACACTAAATAAATTTAAATATAAATAGATATATATTATTTATTTAAATGTATTTAATTTTCCTATATTACTCGATTCGTTTTATCTATAAAGAAATTTAAACTTACAAATAAAACAATTGACCATTTATTTAATTGTTTTTTTTTTTTATTATTTTATTTTCGTTCTACAAAACTTATAGGGATAGAGACGTAGATATTTAAAATTATATAATTATTAAATAAATAGTTATTTTTTCAGTAGAGATACAATTTAAAGGTTGGGATATACTTAGTTGTCTATATTTGAGTTTTAATAATATTTTGTATTGTTATGTAATGAAATTAAATTAAAGTAACCCACCAAAAGGTTAATTCCCCTTAAAATTATTGTTTTACTAAATATACATAAAAATTATAATTAGTAATATAAATAAAGAGATTTTTTTATTTTTTCATTATTATTAAAAATTAAACGTTGTTTCTTGTTTTATAAGCTGATTAATTACATTTTAAACTTTTAATTGACTGTTATATATAGATTATCGTTATATTTTAACTACCGATTTGATTTGGTCTTTAAGTGAATAATATAAAAGGTAATTTTTTAAGCTAATTCTTACAAGCTTTCATATAACTTTATATATATAGCAATATTTGTATGTTCAGGTAAAATGTTACAACTGAATTTCAAAGCAGTTATCCTCAATCGATTGAATTGAAATTGTCTATACATGTTTAGTTTGTATGACAATGCATGGTTAGCTAAGTGACGTTCTTCTAAATCCAATATGGCGGATGGCCCAAGATAAAAACTTTACTATTAATTTTTTTATTGACATAGTTTGTAAGGTTTTGTGTCCATCCTAAAAACGCTTATAATTTTGGTGATTCGTCCGTCCGTCAAATCTTGGAATCATTATCACCTGACATAGATTGTAGCTAGTGATTTTAAATTTGGAATACAAGTTTAAAATTTGGCCCAAAAGACAGGAAAAATAAATTATGTGAACATCACAACTCAACATTTCTTCGATTAGCGAGCACACACAACATTTTTTATTAAAGGTACTGAAATGTAAATCCGTAATATATATCGCGTTTCCAAAATGGCGGCCATTTTACCCCTAAAAAACCAAATAAGTACTAAAAGGTATTATGTGCACCTTGTTTTTCCAAAGTGCTACTATTTATACAGATTAGTAAAAATTGAGAGAAACATAATTTTTTATGACCAAAGAAACCCTTATAGTAGCTTGCTGACTAGTGCTTGGCGGGAGTTTTTGAATCTTTTATAAACGAATTCAGAAGTGGGGGACAACAAAGATAAACTAACATATATTGTTAATTACTTCATCACTTATAACATTATGAATAATAATTAACAATAGATGAGAAAGGACACAAGCCTTCTGGTACTAAGTAAAAAGCATTAGTGAAATTAACAGGGTTTAGGAAAGGGTTAGAAACCTTAAGGTTGTCTGCCCTACTGCTGTGTTGTCTCAAACCAAAAGGTCCTTAACTTGCCCTTCCAAAGGTGAGAGCTAAGGAAAAGGACCTCCCCCACTCCCTACCAAGGTAAATAGCTACTAATTAATTAACGAGGGCAAGGTCTGTGGTTACTATGGCAACACTTTGGCTCAAGCAACTTTCTCTTCCAGCGTTCTCTTACCCTCTAACCTTAAGGTTCTTGTTCCTTTTGACGTCACCAAGAAAAGATGTCATTTTATAAAAGATGTCATCTTCTTCCCAACATCTTCTGTACCAGTAAATGGTCAGTCTTTTTATAACTTCTTTAATATTAAATATATCTTTTAGAAGAGTTATAACAAGGTACTATTAAATAATCCCTCATTTTTTTAAAAAAAATATTTAATATACAGGGTGTTCCAGCTCAACAGGGTCACAGAGCAGGATGTGGTTGGTTGTTATATGGGGCATCATGTATAGAAATGAAAAAAATACAGGCACATAAAATTAAAGTTTTTTTCTGTATATTGATAAAAAAAAATGCATCAATTATGGCTTCTTCTTCATTTCATAAGTTTTCTCTTAGTACAATATCCATATTCAGTCCTCTATTTTGAGACACAGCTGTACACAGGTCGATTTTGGGAATCTTGGGCGTATGTATCTGTTGTAGATTACCTGGGCTTCGATGCAGCGTATCTGGTTTTTCAAAAGAGTATGAAATGAAAAAGAATACATAAATAATGCAATTTATATCAATATACAGGAAACACTTTAATTATGTATGCATTATATTTGTTAGTTTTTTCATTTCTATACGACATGATGCCCCGTATAGGCTAGTTCAACCCAGGATGTGATTCTATATCACATTTGCCAACAAATAATGTTACATATATTAACACGCATCCAATCGACCTTTGTTTCTTAGATATATCGATACATTTTATATTTTTGAAATTCATATTTTACGATTTTGGTAGTATTCATACGACGGAAAGATAAAATTTTAATTTAAATCAAATTATAATTATTATTAACTACGGGAAACAGACAGAGAAAAATAGACTCCAGCGCCGGGATTTGAACTATGGGCCTCTATATTTCCAGTATAGTGCTCTAACCATAGCTATATTTTTGTATTTTGCAATAAAATGCTCTGTAACTCAAAAAACCAATATAGCTAAAAAAGATGCGGTCTTCACGGTTGGTAAAGGCATTAAATTCCCTTTAAAAAAAAATAAAAACATTTACTCGTGTAGCATTATTTGAAGCGAGAATAGAACCATCAAAAACTAACAAAATGTTTGTTTAAAAATTACAACAAAAATATGACCTTCCACAACTTTGTTGTTTGCATAGTCTACATATTTTTGAACATCTACATATTTTTTCTTTTTAGTTACATATTTCTGAATAGCTTAAAAACTCCGCCAACTAATATGCTAACATAATATGCTGTATTTTACTGAAAAGTATGGAACAGAAACAGAAAAGCAAATATATTGTAAATAATTAATAAAAAGTTTTATTATTAATCAAATTATAATCATTATTAACACTGGGAAACAGACAGAGAAAAATAGACTCCAGCGCCGGGATTTGAACCACGGGCCTCTGTATTGGTTAGAACACTGTACTGGAAATACAGAGGCCCGTGGTTCAAATCCCGGCGCTGGAGTCAATTTTTCTCTGTCTGTATCACAGTGTTAATAATGATTATAATTTGATTTAAATTAATTTAAACTTTCGGTAGTATGAAAACTACCAAAAATTTAAAAATTGAATTTAAAAAGTTTTATAATTTCTTTGTTGAATAAAAAAATAATTGGTTGATATTTTGTTGAAGTAACTCTGCGCCCCCTGTTAGGCTAGGACTACCTAGGACACCCTGTATATTTATGTACATATATACATATCTTTATGTTAAAAAACTTTCTATTATTCAGTTAGATTTTTGATTGTTTAAGTTGAAGGCTTCTCCTTCAAACTATAATTCGTTATCTATGTCATAATGTCTTTTTTTCAGCGTTAAAAAACATGTTATGAAAAAAAAAAAAATAATAATAATATAAAAATGTTATCAAATAAATCAGAATACAATTATGATATGTTTGAAATCATTCACCTTTACTAAATCCCACATTTAATTATTAGATTAGCTATATATTTTGTATTTACGCTTGTCTTCAAAAATCCAAATTCATTTAAATAGACATCTGCAATATGGGTATTTCTTGATCTAAAACACATTTGTGATAATCTACATTTTAAAACTTTAAAAATGATACCTTCACTTAAAAATTACAAAAAAACGTATAATATTGCGACCAGTTAAAGTTGAAGTTCGCTATCTTTTTCATCTTTTCGGGCAAAACATTTTGACTTGTAAACCAAATTTAAAATCTGTAGCATCAACAGATCGGGAGATATACTCAGATATGCGACGTACGCGGACGAACAAATGAACTACCAAAAAGGGGGGCATTAGGGTTTCCAGAATGACCCTCAAAATCCTAATAAGATATTTTTTTTTCATTTAATTATATTTTTAGATAATTTAGCTTATTTAGTAAGATATAATAGTTAAAGATTTCCTCAAATTGTTGAGTTTATTTTACACAACACATTCGTAATTACATAATATGGTTGAATTAGTAAGAATAAGACTTTAACGATGAGAAGAAATAGTTTTTGTTATAATTGTCTTCAGAAATGTTATTATTTGACTTTCTTAAAACATTTATCTCTTAATTTCTCAGAACGTAGTCTAAATATTGGAAAAGACTCACAAAAAATCAGCAACAAACCGGAAGGATTAAATTAAACATTAATGATTAGTTTGTTTATTATTTGGAGGCAGGTGTGGTGTGACCAGACAGTTCCAGGAATCTTTTTTACTAACTACAATTTATTTTATCTTTCTCAATTTTTTCAGCTCTTTTAATGATTTCTTTTTGCATAATCATATACATTATAAATACTTAAGTTAACAAATGTTTTTAATACGTAAAAAAACATTTGATGTTATTGATTTATTTAAATTTTTGTTAATATTATAGTTACAGATGTATTCATATATTGTTAATTTGAAACATTTAATTTAATAATTAAAATTAAGGCTCTACCGCCCTTTGAGGTTAGGAAAAACAGTAAAATTTAAATAACTCTGGTTCTAAGCAAGATATCAAAAATCTAATCACAGGCTTCATTCCTAATTTTAATTCTGCACAATTTGAGCCCTATTTCAACTTCCTATGATAAATAGTACATGCGCCATTTTGATACAATTTGAGTTTTATCGTTGTATTGAAATGGCATCTGTACTATTTATCATAGAAAGTTAAAGTAGTGCTCAAATTGTGCAGAATTAAAATTAGGAATGAAGCCTGTGATTTTTGATATCTTGCTTAGAACCAGAGTAATTTGAATTTTACTGTTTTTCCTAACCTCAAAGGGCGGTAGAGCCTTAAGCTAGAATAATAAACTTTTATATGAAAATATGATGAAAGTGTACATAACAACAATTACTGTACTCTTAAAGAGCTTTTCAACGATGTGCATCTTGAAGGGTAAATACTATTTTTACTTATGTACCCCGTACCCGTGTGTACCCAAACATTATTTTTTCACCTATCCAAATTATAAACCAAAATTTTTCAATATTATCAATAAGCCAATAATACGCAGATGTATTTGAAAATTCGCTCATTAAGTCATGGTGCATTACTCAACTTTTTTTTTTCGCCCGTATTACAAAAACAAATGAGAAAAAATAAAGTGAATCCAACTTATGAAAACTTCTAGTTGTACTTTATTTAAAACTTAGTTTCTAAGTAAGTTAACTAATTTTATTTAAATGATTCAAAGCTGATAGTCCAGGAGATAGCGTGCAAAAAAGTGTCTGACTAACATCAAGCTAGAATTTTGTATACAAGTTAATCTTTTAGCACCTTTTAAGAATATGTGGTCGGCTAAGTTCGTCTGCGGGACGTAGCTTGGCAATAGGCATTTGAAAAAAACAAAATGGTGGAGAGCGGCCATGTCCCGCCAATTATGGTGGACAGTATGATTTTCATGATCCTGAGTACAGAATTAGTTAGTAGACCAAAAGTCGATGTTATTTTTACACTTAATAGTTTAGTTTTTCAAACATTACTAAAATTCAACGTGGTCTCCTGTCAAAGGACAAACTAACATCAACTTGATTTGTGGTCTACTAACTAATTCTGTACTCAGGATCTTGAAAATCACACTGTCCACCATAATTGGTGAGACATGGCCGCTCTCCACCGGTTTGTTTTTTTCAAACGCCTATTGCCAAGCTATGTCCTGCAGACGAACTTAGCCGACCACATATTCTTAAAAGGCGCTAAAAGATTGACTAGTATAATACAAAATTGTAGATGTTAGTCAGACATTTGCACGCTATCTCCTGGACTATGACATCTTAATTGTTAGCAAATATTATATCACGATATTTAATATCAAATATATATTTTAATAAAGAAGGAAAAATTCAAATAAAAATGTTTTTTGTGGGCGTGTCAGTAGGGAATAAAGAGAAACGGGAAATAAGATTTTATTGAGTCTTTTATTTCGATTTTTATAAAAAATATAAATTCGCCTTGGAACACTTCTTATTATGTTAAGACTCTGTCAACTTCAATACCTCATCTATTTCCCAAAAATAGCATTACAAAATAAATAAAATGTATTTGAATGATATTTCCTTTAACAATATTTTATATAAACCGATTTTCTTGAAGTGATATTGTTAAAACTCTTAGCATTGTTATAGTATAATTTTAAAACGGCATTATTAAAAGAAAATAAGTACAAGCATTTTTTATTTTAAGCATTTATTTCTGGCAAGGGTTTTCCTTGTTCGTTCCTTAAAACCCTGCACTTCTAACAATACGTCTCTGAGGCGTACATGCTGACTTATGTTGATAGCTCTCGATGGGCAAGCATGCCAGCGATTAGTCCTTCTGGGTATGCTATCTCTGTCTAATTAACCTTCAGATCGCGTCAAAGTCGGGTCTTTGCTGTGCTATATTAGTAATTTACCTTTTCTTTTAGTCTATTGTGCCTCAGGGACCCTATCGAGCCTAACCTTATCGAACTTGTTGCCTTCAATTGTTCCTAAAATTTTATTATTACAATATTATACAGCCATATTTATAAAAATGTGAACTTTTTTTTAAATATATTCATTAGATTATCATATTATAATTTCAGATTTAAATGCAGCAGGTGCTAGTGAGGAAAATGTAAAATGTATACTTTGACTTGCTCTTTTTTTCTGGTCAAAGGGTCAGTTTAATAATCATTTTAAAGCACTGATGGATTCTATCTTTTATTTTTTATCTTAATCTATATTTTATGTTAATAAATTTCCTATTTCTATAGCCCCCGGTAAGTAAATCTTTGTTTAGCTTTGGGGTCGCCTCGGCCCCCCCTCCTAGCAGCCAGTGTTGCCAAGTTATGCGAGGTTAAGGGGCCTTCCCCCCTTTATCGTCAGTCGCAGCAATTCAAGACGTTGGTTTGGAGGGCCCCCGCCGCCTAGATTTACCGCTTTTAAAATATCTACTTTATAAAATGGTTTAAAAACTCCAATTAACAGATTCGTCAATATCCCGGCCGGGATCTTCGTTGCTGCCAAGAAAAATCTCCGGTCTCCGTTTCCGGCGTCAAGCTGGCTGGACTCATCTAACTGGGTATGAAATTTTCTTGCTAAACTTTTGATTTATTTTAAGGGGAGCTCTATCTAAAATTATATATTATATTATACATCTCAAATACAGTCCATCTTAACCGCCTTCTTTTCTTTATGTTACCGGCTGCGTATGAATTAGCTGCAAGGTGATAAAAGCATCACCCCACTAATTTTCCAAGCACATTTTAATAATTTTATTAGGCAAAGAAATGTTTCAAGTTAATGATTTGATCAGCATTTAAATCTTAAACATGGATAAATTGGTCTAATTTTAATATACGTCTCAGAGGCGTAGTGTTAGAAATAATGGACTATTAGACAGTGTTAGTAAGGCAGGGTTAAGGTTTGATTTTCCTCCAGTCTAATGTACAGGCCTAACTCTCCGTCCGGACCCTTGAACGTTCCAGTCCGTAGCCTGACAGTCTATATTCATATCGATACTTATTTTAATTGTTACTCCCCTATGTTGTTTTAGAACAGTAGTTCTTAACCGGGAGACCTGAGAAAGGTATTTAGGTACCACTTAGGTAATAGGTATTTAGATATAGTACTTTTGGACAAAGGAATATCATACATTTGTTTTGATAAGGGGAGTAACAATCTAAAGTAGAACATTCTGTACACCTTTTTTAGATTTTACTCCCTTCTGCTGTTTTAGAATATAAATGAATTAGACTAAATAACTATAAAGATAAAGGGATTTTTAGTCTAATATGCTATTGGACAAAGGAATATATAAGTTCTGTTTTTATAAGAGGAGTGAAAGTCTAAAAAGAACGTTCCGTACACCTTCTTTAGATTGTTACTCCCCTCTGTTTTATTTGATAGGGGGAGTAATAATCTAAATAAGTACCTTCCTTTTCTTCATGTCTTAGCATAATATACCACCTAAATTGTCTAACCTAACATTTTTTAACCTTAGCGTGGAATTTTCCGAGGTTACCAAAGGTATCAGCATCATAATGATCGTTCTTAAGAACAACAAATATTTGATGTCTCCGTATCCTAGACTTTGAAGAGAGAAATCCATTTTTGGTCCAAATTCTAAATTTTGATGTGCGTGAGTCTGCCGTCCAACATTTTAAACCATCTTGAAAACCCCTCGTCCAATTTTAATGAAATTTTGATGCTAGAGCATAATTAGTCCATTTTTGCTTTTCATATTAGTTTTAAGCTTATTTAGTTTTCTTCCACGTGCGCTGAAACATTTATTCATTCCTTAATCTTCAAAAGTTGATATATTATTATGAATTTTGATAGCTCTTTGATAATACGCAGAGAGCCCCAGATTAATTTTAGCCACGCCACGTGGGCACATTAAATGGAGCTTAAACTTCTAAGCCGATTTTAACGAAATTTAGCAGTCAGGTTTAGAAAAATCATACCCCGAGGAGAAATACAGAAATAAATTTTAGAGCATTTTTAAATTTTAACCTTACAGTTATTTCTTTATATACCCCCTCGAAGTTTGTGATTCGAGACTCGTCCAAGTGTAACATTTTTAGAGATTTGTATTATATCTATTTAATGACCAGCAAATCAAAACAAACATTTATTTTTATTGGAATAAATGTGGTTGCCTTAGCGTAGCAATATTTTTATTTTTATTTATTTTTTTTTTTTCAATTTAGTTTCCCATAACCATTTCTTAATCCTGAAATAATAAATTTGTCAAAAAATAAAAATGAAAGTGAGCCATGCATTCTAGAACTTAGGTTTCTCTTGTAATGCGTGAGAGCCTCACACACATATTTATTTATTTATTTATTTATTTTTTTTTAGAAACAAATATATGTCGCATAGGTTTAGAATATGATATATCTAAACCTATATTTTAATTTGATAATTGAACATTCATACCAAAAGTTATGAATCATATGAATTAGATTTCCAAATACATAAATAAAATACAAGTAATGTCACAATATAATTGTGCCTATCCACAAAATTTCATAGTCATCGATCCAGTAGTTATATAGAAGTATAGAGATCAATCAGTCAGATTGAGTCAGTGAGCGGGTGATTGAATCTGTTAGCGAGTGATTGAGTCAGTGAGAGAGTGATTAAGTAAGTGAGCGAGTGATAAAATCAGTTAGCGAGTGATTGAGTCAGTTAGCGAGTGATTAAGTCAGTAAGCGAGTGATTGAATCAGTTAGTGAATGATTGAGTCAGTTAGCGAGTGATTGAGTCAGTAAGCGAGTGATTGAGTCAGTGAGCGAGTGATTAAGTAAGTGAGGAAGTGATTGAATCAGTTAGCGAGTGATTGAGTCAGTTAGCAAGTGATTGAGTCAGTTAGTGAGTGATTGATTGCGGTTTTTTTTTTTTTTTTTTTTTTTTTTTTTTTTTTTTNTTAATTAATTTATTACATAGAAATTAAATAATATAAAAAAAATCCCTGTTTTGAGATATTTTCTAACACGAGTGAATATTTAAAACAATACAAAGGTAGAAACAGTTCCATGTGTGCTTTTTAATTAAAAGTAACGGCAAGAGAGATAATATAATGTATAATTTCACATTTTAAACTTTTTACTAACAAAGGGTTTGACTTTTGGGTATTTAATAAACAATTTGTATTTGTAATATCATGTTTCCTTTATAAGTAATTGAGAATCTCGTAGTTCTCTGTCATCTTTTACATTTTGCCGTTTTATGTACTAAATAATTTAACATACTGTCAGTGTTAAGGCAAAGCAACGAAACTACAGTTGACATAATTCCTTTTTAAAGTTACAACCTGTCACAAATAACCAGCAAATTAAAATATCATTTTTGTAACAATTTGACAATATTAATTATAAAGCGTTTTCAACACCAAATTAATATAATTAATATAAATATATTAATTAGCTTTTTAACATTTAAAGGTAATTATTTCAACTTATATAATTTATAGATTTTTTTTTTGTTTTGTGCCGAAAAGTAAAATGAAATTTTGTTTCTATTAATTTCTTCTTTTCCTATTAAAATTGTATTCTTTTACGTTAAAATTAATTGGTTTTATTTAAATATTGTAATTTCACAGAAGACCGTGTATAAAAAAACGGTACAAAAACGTAAAAATTTCCAATTAAATAATATAATGAAACGTCAAAATTTAGCCTTAAAGCGTATAATGTTTGAACATATGTTATATTGAATATGGTTTAGCTAACAAATCCCTTTGTGGGAAACTTTATATTCTTCACTTTGGTTTTATGGTTAGATGTCAAATAATACATATTTTACTTTAATAACTTGTTTTAATCAAATAGAGATACCGTTTTCAATTTAAAATTGGGTTTAATCTTTAAAATGTTTAATGTACATTTAACCTGTATATTATTTTACAATGCAATATTAAATTAATAGTGTATTGAAACATTACAATATATAAACATGAATGCAAGTATTTATTGTTGTAAACAAAATGTTTTTTTTACAAGAGTCTGGATAGCAGTAAACAGAGTGCTTCATAAATTAAATATATATATATTTCTATACAATTTGTGTTAGAGGGAGAGGGTCCTATGTGCCACGCAAGCGTGACACATAGGAACTGTTCCAACACCAGACATTACGTCAATAAGATGATGGCTCGGCTTACGCCATGTCCTGCATCGTTTCGTCGCGTCCGACTCATCAGGGGCCCGACGATGCCTACCCAACTCTGGACCTACACTGCATCAATAAGATAAGATATAGGGCTTATCAGAGACGAGCGTGCTCCCACAACGCCATTTTTGCTTGGCTGGCAAAACACATCTGCAATGTAATACCGTGATTTTGCTCACTGCAATATGGTATACAATCTGATAAGCCCTATATCTTACCTTTTTAATTCGGTATAGGTCCAGAGTTGGGTGGGCATCGTCGGGCCCCTGATGAGTCGGACGCGACGAAACGATGCAGGACATGGCTTAAGCCGAGCCAACATCTTATTGACGTAATGTCTGGTGTTGGAACAGTTCCACTGTGTCACGCTTGCGTGGCACATCCCTTGGTGTCTCTCACTAACACAAATTGTAAACCATATTGCAGTGAGCAAAATCTCGGTAATACATTGCAGATATATATTTCTATAATGTAAATATACATCCACATACATATCTGTACAGACTCATTCATACAGACAGATAAACGCATACGTATACATTTGCACACATATACATCAACCATATATCCATATACATAGATATATACATATATATAATAATAAAAACAAAAATAAATACATAAATAGAAATCACATTACATAATCCTCGCTTCCTGGCGTCCTATTTACTTCAATGATTTTTATGCTTTTAAAAGCTATTAGTGTCTAATTGTTTTGATTGTTTCCCTCTTTTTTTTAATCATCAAAATTACTTTTTTTTACATGAATTTAAGTACCAATTTAGGAAAAGTTAAAGAGCACAGATAGTTAAAATTAATCTGGGCCTATCTTAAAAAAAAAAAAAAAAAAAAATCATACAAATCAGATAAGTATTTCTGTAACCATATAGATGAAAAAAATCGGTCCGAGACAACTCAGACAAACTTTCTCATATAGGTACGAGTTTACTTAGCAAAGTGTTTTCCGTTAATTAGATTTCAATTTGAATTTTCGTATTTAATTATGTTTGAAGATTTCATCAAAATCAGGGGACTTCGAAACGACCAAATCCATCAAAATTTAAAAATCGAATTTTTGCGTTATCACAATACTTTCTCTTTATATGAGAAATTAAAAACGTTATCGAAGATTGTCGTTATCTATAAAAAGCTTCTTTATAGATCATACGCTCATAGTATCGTTATAGGTTTTAACGGTAGCGTTCTCATTGCGTCAAATGTTGGAATGGTACATAATTAAAATATTATCAGAGTTCTGTGTTGTTTTTTTTTTTATTTGTAATCCAAAATAACTTATTTTTTGCTTCCGAGCTTACCCAAGGGAACGGAAGCTATGTGATCGTTTTGAAGAACGAAAATATTTTATATCTCCGATTTCAAAAATTCCAAGACAGAAATCCGTTTCAGACATCAGGGAACATTTTTGGTCCCGTGTCTGTCTGTCAGTCTGTCTGTCTGTCGGTCTGTCCTTCATTTTTGCGAACCACCATATCTTAAAAACTACACGTCCAATTTTAATGAAATTTGGGTGGTAGGTCATACTTAGCCCATTGTTGGTCCCATATAAGTTTCAACCTTCTGCGCTTATTTGTTTATCTTCCACATGCACACAAACATACATTTATTTTCAGCCATATCTTTAAAAGTAATCATCTGATTTTTATGAAATTTTTATGGTTTGTCGAAAGTAGCCTGCAGATAGCACCTGCCTAATTTCAACCTTCTGCGCACTTCAAATCGTACTAAATTAATATGTCTTATACTACAAAGCCGCATGGCTCACTGACTCACTGACTGACATTAATGTTTACCCACTTCCAGAAGAGCTAGAGACTTGCGGTTTGCGCCATTCGACGCGCAACGTCCATATTGTGAACCAAAATAATTATAAAAAGTTCATTTTTTCCTCTCCTTCCCCCCTTAAAAAAATAAAAATGGCCGACTTGATTTTTAAGCTGTATTGGGGACTTATAGCGGCTAAACGGTAAGTCGTATTGGAAAACGGATAGCACCAGCGGTAACTGATTTTAAAAGATCTACAACATTGGTCCTATGACTTTTTGTCGTATCATCATCGGTTGTACCTTAGATGATGAAAATACGGTATTTTTTTGGGTTTATTTTTTTTCCTTTTTGTCTTTGAATGGCCATAGTTTCTATAATAGTTGAACGATTTTATTTCTGATTGAGGCGGTTGAATCCCACACTAATGCTCTTTAAATTGAGTATATTTTATTTTATTAGGTCATCCTATTTGCTGAGAACTTGAGAGTAAACTTTCTTCAGCGTGCCGGGTCACGTGACCACTTTTGTTGGTTTTTAATATTGTGTCATATATCATTTTAAAGGCCCTGGCATGTACATTAAAGCTATTTTATTTATTTATTTTTTAAAAATTTTGTACACGCACTTATGTACCGATATATAATTTTGCTGTAGGTGAAAGGGTTAAAATAATTTTTTGTTATTTGGTTTTTTATTTGCATTTATTTATTAGTTAATGGCCCTTTTGTATTGTTTGTTTTTCAAAAATATAATTTTTGTACCTCAAAGTACAGAGGTACAAAAATATCAAAGTTAATCTTTTATAATATGATGTATATCGTTGAAAAGCTCTTGAATAGTAAATTAATTTTTGTTATATTCAATTTTGTGATATTTTTAGTTTTGAGGTGGGTAAAATTGAATTAAAAAAAAAACGTTTATATAGCGGCTTCTATGATTTTTTGTGCTGGGTAGTTTTTTTTTATTAAATTTATTATTTTGTGTGCTAACTTTTAGCGCATGTTGGTTTGTTTCTCCAAAATGTTGGTTAGAACCAACGTTAATAAATATTTACTGGAACAGCCCCACGCCGTTCTAACTTTTTGATTATTTTTATCGAGGTATATTTTTATTTCTTAAGTTGATCGTTTCTTTGCGTACTATATCGCGAGGAAGCTATGTGCCACACTAATTGGCAGAGTATTTATTATTTAAGTTGGTTTTTCCAAAAGATAAATAGAAGTGTCTGTGGAAAGGTTGTCAGCGTATCTTTAGAGTTTAATGTAGGAATATATATGTTAGTCTGTTAAGGCGGTGGATGGCTTACAGTATAGGGTTTCTTCTAAAGCTTTTAGCCGAAGCACTGATAGCGCAGGAGGGGTCCGTAAAGCCTCCTGGGCCGCAGTAAATCCTTTAGCCTCGAGATTTTCACCGAGGGAAGGCGGCAGAGGCGGTGGAGACGGCAGCCCCCTTCCTAATCTATTAACAAGGAGATAAGGGAGGAGCTTCATTAGGGGGCAGACGACGACCCGGAGCCTTATTTCTCTATTTAAAGCTCCGGAGGCGGCAGTTGGGGGTGGAGAAAAGTTACTGGAAAACTTGGGTCGCTTCATTAACGTTTCGCGATCGTTGTGTGTTTCGTCTTCCGGTGTCTAAGTGTGTTTGTATTTGAAAACGTTAAACACGAGGAATAGAAGCGAAAGGATTTGGTCGTGTTAAATCTCGAACACTCTCCTGCTTGTTCTTGTTAAATTCATTGTGGAGGAAAGTAAGAGAGCAAGTCTTGTTAAAATCTCGAAAAGTATGCGGGCAAAACACGATTCTATTTCCTCCAAGTCTTGTACCTTTTGTACCCTCTGTCGGGAGAAAGTAAGGCATAACTTTCTCCCCGAAACTCCTTCTAACATGCTTTTGAAAATCAAGTTTCAAAAGTTACTAAAAAGGGGAAGGAAATGTAACATTTACAAATTAAGGAAAAGAGACAATATTTAATTTGTTGCACTCTCGGCTCGGTGTTGTCAGGCAATACAGGAGAATTGTCTAAAGTGGATTTACTCGCATTCAGACTTTAATTTCTCTGAGGAAACTATTCATAAAACAACCCCAAGAATAGAAACCTGCAATTAATATAATTTGCAAGTTTCACATCTGGAATTTATTCGCTCTTGTACGAAGATAAGAGAAAGTCATTATCGTTCGGTACACGTTAACTTAACTCAATTAAGCAATTTAAACTTGAACGCCTTCTTCTTTACGATTGGTGAACAGTTTAAAAGATCGTACGATCTTTCCTCCCACGATTTTCATGTCTTGACAAAGATTCTGAGGAGTCTAAATATTACAGGGATTGGTTTCAAAAAACTTAAGAGAGCAAATGATTCTAAAAATAGTCTGTTAAATTGTGTGGCACATAGCTTCCTCGCGTTCCATCTCATGTATGTACTTTAATGTGTTCTATGCTTCCACAATCATTATTGAAATAGTTATTTACGCACCAAGGGAGGAAACTAAGTCATTACTCCCTGAGCGTTATTGTTGGTTCCTGAGGCGAAGTGGAGGGAACCATACTGTCTAAATCCCGAGGCGATGCCGAGGGAGTTATTTAGTTGGTTCCTGAGGCGCAGCCGAGGGAACCATGCAGTTTAATCCCGAGGCATAGCCGAGGGAGTTAATTATAGCGAGGGTGCTATGACTTTTTGCTCCCGTGGTCCATACAAGATTTTTCCTCCAGAGGGGTGGAAAACAACACAAACAAACCTAAAATTTCGATTTATCAATTTATTTAGGTATTAAAAACTAAGTTTACAAATATGTATACCTTTTATTTGTTTAACGACTTTTAAAAACAAAAAAAGTTTTGTAACATCTTATTGTAGAAAAAAATAATGTAAATTAAATGTGCAATTCATCAATTCCAACTAGGCTTTCTTTGATTTCTATAATAACTTAAAGTTATTATAGAAATCAAAGAAAACAAAATATTTTCCTCGGGCCCCTAAAAGCGCGGGGCCCGGGGGGTTACCCCTGCCTAATCAGGGCCGCCCGGCCCTGATAACTTTCAATAACTATGTAATTACAATAATAACTCTATAACTCAAATGTTTAATAATACACAAAATGACTAACTGAATAATATTTAATTTATTTGTGTTTATCTCTAAAGGGGCCCACACACTTACAGTTTAACTGAAGATAATGATCTGACAGTCCACGGAGCTTGGCCACACACTTGTCAGTTTTCCTTAAGATGACGGACTGCAGTCGGAGGTGAACTGTAGGTGTGTGGAGGATTGAGGCGAGGATCGGATGGAACGAGAGACGACAGTCCGTGGACTGTTAGGCCACGGACTTTCAAAACAAAATCGTCTTTATTTTGTTTATTTCCCTCCGTCGAACTACAGTTAAAAATCGACAGATCTCGGCCTGCAGGCGCTCATCGCACAGTGTGTGGCGCATACAGGCACAGATCTGTAGTTCTTTACGATTGCCTGCAGGCGGTGGACTGTTAATATGTGGTGGTCTGAGATTTTGGCCTTACGATAATCGTATAAGATAACGGCCTGCAGTTAAACTGTAAGTGTGTGGGCCCCTTAAAATACGAGAAATCAAAACTAGAAGCTAAATACAACGAAGACTTTTTGTACCGGAAGGTTACAATCTATTCTCTGTGGTCACAATTAAACCTCGTAAACAAGAGAAGGTTATAACTTGTTAAGATTTGCGTAACTGTACTCTGTATAGTCTCACTCTTTAACATGTTATATTTTATGTAATACGTACTATTTAGTATTTTTTCTTTATGATAAATTCTTTATAATTAATGATTAAATTATAATAGTAAATTTTTTTCAATGCCTTTAATTTGTACATCCAAAAAATTGCTAAACAGAAATCATTCGGAATAAATTTTTCTTAAAACTATTTTGAACTTTACAAGGCTTAAATTTATAATAAAGAATACTAATGAGACTGTTCTTTGTTTGAACAAAAGAAGTATTTTGATAGTTTCATTTCACTGAATAATATTCAATAAGACTAACAATTTATCATTTCTTTATGATAAATCCTAGTCATTACTTTTAAATCAGCTCCCACTCGTCCTATTCGTATGGTTGTAAAATTATTTAATTTTCCCCCGTTTTTTTACATCGGTCATCATAGTTCTGATTTTTTAACATGAATTACAACACTTTCACTTCAATGAAACTCTTTAGAAATATATATCTGTAAATATATTCATATTTAATACTGAATTCTAGCTAAAGATTTTCTTTTGCGAGGTGTCTGTGTTCACACTAACGTTTATAGTGTTTTTGCAGAACTCAAAAATTGGTAAAGTACGAGCTCTCTTCTCACTATTTTCTTGAAAGGGCGTGAAAAAATTGTGATCAAAACATTTCTTTTTATTAAAAAATATATATGTACTATGTTTACTGCCCTAGGGAAATTAGAAAATTACTCCAATGAAAATTTGCTAAAGAAAATGAAACAAATACTTAAAACTGATAGGTACAATATAAGCTATTTTTATATTATAACCTGTTGTTCAGTTTAACTATAACATGGCTATAACCTTCCGGTACAAAAAGTCTTCGTTATATTTAGCTTCTAGTTTGTCAAAAACATAAATATAACCTGATGGGATATAACCTACCTCTTTTCTACAATGACTCTATTCTATAAGTTTTGTTTAAACTTAGTTATGAAGTCATACGAAATTTTAAAATGACGATAAAAATTAAAGTATCTCGGCAATCAAAAGTACGTGTCATTTAAACTCTGTAATATTTAATAAAAAAGCTTTTAACCTGTCGAGTCATTGAGTTAAAAAAAAAACTGCTATTAGTTACGAAACAGGCAACACTGATTTTTTTTAAGAATAATAAGTTGGCTCTACTGTTACTTTCCACCACGATTTTTACATTCTGCCACGATTTCTACTTTCCTCCACGATTTTCACAACTAGGCTGTAATGGGATCCTTTCCTCCCAATAAACTAGGGTGGAAAGTAAATGTTTTCTCCCTTCTGGAGGAAAATTTTATTTAAGTAGTAAGAGCGCCGACGGTTGATTTAACACGGTGGTTGAATTAACATGGGGATATCTGCGAGCTACTTTCTACACAACTACTTTACATCCAATTTTAATAAAAATAAGACTAGTATACTTTTGAAGATACAGGTGTAAATAAATGTATGTTTGTGCGCATGTGGAAGAGAAGCATATGGGTGCAGAAGGTTGAAACTTATATGGGACCAACAATGGGCTAATTATGACCTACCCCCAAAATTCATTAAAATTGCACCAGCAGTTTTTGGAATATGTTGGTTCACAAAAACAGAGTGACACACCAAGAGACAGACACGGAACCGAAACTGTTCCCTGATGTCTAAAACGGATTTATATCTTGGGAATTTTTGAAATCGGAAACATAAAAAAAGTTTAACTCTTCAGAATGATTAAATAGCTTCTATTACCTTCAGTAAGCTCAAAAGCAAAAGCATTAGTAATAAGTGCAAACTTTACCTGTTCATTAACGGACATCTAAATTTCATTGACTTTTAAAGTTAAGTTTTCCTAGACGCGACTCCAGCGACTAACGCTGAGCGATAGTCGCTGAGCGTTTTTTTTTTTTTCCGGGGGGCTTTTACACCCGAAGACTTAGGCCACTTAGGTGGGCCCATAGAACAAACCCGGGTTAGGGACCGAAATCTTCACAGTTGTGTGAAGATGTGGTCGTTAACCATGACTCCCCTCCTGGTTGTGTTACAACCAGGAGTGTCATCATCATGGTTTCCAGGCCGAAACCTGGTGGCGCCACTCTTTCGAGGAGCTTCCCATTTATTTTAAACAATCCTGGGTTGACATTGAGCGGGGGACCCGGTCCGGGAATCGAACCCAGAGCTGTGGTTAGAAGCGTTCACCCTTCCATCTACTAACCCTGCTCGAGGCTGCTTAACTTGCGTTCACAGCAAGTATATTATTTGCGATCACACGGACAGCGCGCTAGCCTCTGAGCCATCCAGGCCCCTCCGCTGAGCGTTAGTCGCTGGCACAAAATTATAAGAGTTTGCAAGTATAGTTATGCTCCGCCCCTCTATAAAAGAAAATAGATCAACAAATTAACTATTCTCCTTCTACTGAAAAGAAAATGTATTTAGTGTATTTTCAAAAAACATTTTGGGTCTTATCTGTTAGTCCCCCCCCCCGACGCTTTCCGGGCGCTTTTTCGCGTATGCAAGGTTGCATCCTTAAATTTTTATGGGTCATTCCGATATTCCACAACTGTCTAGTGTAGGCTAAAAACCACTCACTAGGTTGAGAACTTTATTATTTATCGGTGTACATATATAACTACTTTTTCCAACCTCTGTCCAATACAATACTGATGAAATATCCTTATGTTACACCCATTAAAATTTATGGAGCATTCCAATTTTCCACAACTGTCTAGTGTACAATAGGCTGAAAAAATACTCACTAGGTTGAGAACTTTATTATTTATCGGTATACATATATAACTACTTTTTCCGACCTCTGTCCAATACAATACTGATGAAATGTCCTTATTATTTATTGAAATTACCATATGAAACACATTTTTTGATCTTTGTCACCAAAACAATGAAGTGCAGATATTGTTGTTATCTCATTATAGTTTTGAGAGAAAACCTAATTATCTAATTCTTATTAGTGTAGTAGACGCTTCTTTTGCGTTGACATTTGGGAGTCCAATATTTACAAATTATTACACGTCTTTGTCCATCTTGCCATTAACATGTTATTTTCACTGTCTGATAACTTTATGCACTGTCTTTCCAATAAAAAATATGAGTTTCAAGCCGTAAGTTGTGTTTTTTTTTAACCTTATACTTTCTTGAAAATATGTTTATTTATGTATGTATGCCAATAAGAAATGAGGTGATCTACCTAGCACATTGTTTTTNAGAGAGAGAGAGAGAGAGAGAGAGAGAGAGAGAGAGAGAGAGAGAGAGAGAGAGAGAGAGAGAGAGAGAGAGAGAGAGAGAGAGAGAGAGAGAGAGAGAGAGAGAGAGAGAGAGAGAGAGAGAGAGAGAGAGAGAGAGAGAGAGAGAGAGAGAGAGAGAGAGAGAGAGAGAGAGAGAGAGAGAGAGAGAGAGAGAGAGAGAGAGAGAGAGAGAGAGAGAGAGAGAGAGAGAGAGAGAGAGAGAGAGAGAGAGAGAGAGAGAGAGAGAGAGAGAGAGAGAGAGAGAGAGAGAGAGAGAGAGAGAGAGAGAGAGAGAGAGAGAGAGAGAGAGAGAGAGAGAGAGAGAGAGAGAGAGAGAGAGAGAGAGAGAGAGAGAGAGAGAGAGAGAGAGAGAGAGAGAGAGAGAGAGAGAGAGAGAGAGAGAGAGAGAGAGAGAGAGAGAGAGAGAGAGAGAGAGAGAGAGAGAGAGAGAGAGAGAGAGAGAGAGAGAGAGAGAGAGAGAGAGAGAGAGAGAGAGAGAGAGAGAGAGAGAGAGAGAGAGAGAGAGAGAGAGAGAGAGAGAGAGAGAGAGAGAGAGAGAGAGAGAGAGAGAGAGAGAGAGAGAGAGAGAGAGAGAGAGAGAGAGAGAGAGAGAGAGAGAGAGAGAGAGAGAGAGAGAGAGAGAGAGAGAGAGAGAGAGAGAGAGAGAGAGAGAGAGAGAGATAAGAAAGAAAAAAAGAAAAAGAAAATGAGCTGGATTTTTCTTTAGGCTATTTCCTCAGTGTTTCTATATCTTCCTTTCCTAGGCCTATATCTTGCTTTAGGAATAATTCAAAACTTGGGATTTCCGATGCCTTTCTTGCCCTTCTTCGATATTATTCCAAACCGAACTTTGAAAAAAGGGATATATCTGCTTTTCTCGACGGCCACATCTATGATGGGCTAGAAGATCATATTTATGTAAAGTGAATGCGTTGTTGCCTCGAAGAGAAATGTCTCAACTGCAAAACCATATTCCCCAATGGTTTTCTAAGGATTCTTTTGCTTGGTAAAGAGGAATATGGCAGGGAATATGGTCACGATATATGAACCATATTCTGGTCGTATGACCTCGATACACGACCTAAGCTTTATAACGCTGAATCTAGCACCGTATATTTCCTTATTGATACTGTTCAAACCTCGTCTACTTCTACTTCCAAAAATAATCTTATATCCTATTTTATATATATTTTTTTATTTTCTAGAAATTCTGATGAATGTTGAGCATTTTTCATGCATTAGAATTTTTCATCAGCAATAAAGTGTAATTGAAATTATTTGTATACAATTTAAATTTACTTTAATGAGTACGTTATCTATTGCATTACATAAATAATGATATTAAATAATACATAATATTTATTTTCTTTTAACACGTAAATGAAAGATAATTGAAGTGAGATTTTCGTATTCAAAAACTATGCATACTGTCTGTGTGTGTGTGTGTCGGAAGCTTACGACGACATCTTGAGTCAAAGTTTACCAATTTTGGTGTGATTTGATGTACCTACATGATTATTTCACCAATGCTCAGGACGTGTTTGTTGGACAGCGTTCGTAAAAATATTTTAAATTGAAATTTCAGGACATAAAACAATTTTGGTACACAGGGGTACAGGGTACAAATGTCAAACTAATGAAACCCTTCATATTATTTATCGGTGTACATATATAACTACTTTTTCCGACCTCTGTCCAATACAATACAATACTGAAAAAATGTTCTTATGTTGCACCCTTTAAATTTTATGGAGCATTCCAATTTTCCACAACTGTCTAGTGTACAATAGGCTGAAAAACTACTCACTAGGTTGAGAACTTTATTATTTATAGGTATACATATATAACTACTTTTTCCGAACTCTGTCCAATACAATACAATACTGAAAAAATGTCCTTATTATTTATTGAAATAACCATATGAAACACATTTTTTGACCTTTGTCACCAAAACAGTGAAGTGTAGATNAGAATGATTAAATAGCTTCTATTACCTTCAGTAAGCTCAAAAGCAAAAGCATTAGTAATAAGTGCAAACTTTACCTGTTCATTAACGGACATCTAAATTTCATTGACTTTTAAAGTTAAGTTTTCCTAGACGCGACTCCAGCGACTAACGCTGAGCGATAGTCGCTGAGGAATAAACCAAAGATAGGGAAATATATAGAAAATAGGATAATAAATATGTTGGAAAATATAATGCATAAAAATGTATTCTACCTATAAAAAAAAAAAATTAAATATAGAGTAACTAATAGTATGCCAAATGCATGGATTTCTCTCTCTCTCTCTCTCTCTCTCCCTAAAAAAACAACTTATTTTTAATAGATATACATTACTTAAAATTTACTTTAGTAAAAGTAGTTACGTTATAAGAATACGCACCAAGGGAGTAAATTAATTTAACATAATGCTTTCCCTCAACTTCGCTTTAGGAACCATAATGTTAACATAATTATTAGCGATAATTAAGTTAATTATCTCTCAAGTACAATTAATTTTTACTCCCGAGGTAAGTACAAGATTTTATTTACAGAAAGGAGAAAGAAGTTGAATAAGATTTCAATTTTAAACTAGGGGGCTTCGCCCCATACTCGCTTCGCTCGCCAACCTCCGAAAAGACGTGGTAGCGGCCGACGTGGTATAAGAAGGGAAATAGTATATAGTTATGGAATATAAGATGGGAAGTAGGATTGTGGCTGAGGTGTAGTGGGGGTGGCCCTAACTACTATCTACTTTCCTTTTCTCGCTGACATTTTAATATATCTACTCTCTGTTCCGCCTTACAGGCTTTTCTCTTCTCGGACGAATATAATATCACCCTTACTCTGTCTATACTGTTAGTAATATGTCACACTCAAGCTCTCCCCCCCCCCCGGACTCAACCCTCTTCTAGGGGTATCTCCTAACGCACTCTACTCTCAGTTAAGTATGTCACTCTCACTGGACTCGTTCGTTAACAAAACTTTTTTTAATATAAATAGATGATTACATTTTAAAAAAAGACTACCAATTGGTGTGGCACATAACTTCCTCACATTTTAATATATGCCCTGCATTTCATTTTAGGATTCAGACTTATAAAAGAAAAACGTCAAATAAGTCAACAGTCAAGTGAAGCTGCAAAATTGCAAAATCTTAAAAAAATATATATTTGATTATTAATAATGTTGTATTGTATTTTTAAGCAATTTCCATAACACTATTTGACCTATTCTTTCCATTGCCCAACTTGCCCCATACCCTTGCTCAACTTACCCCTGCAATGGGGCAGGTTGAGCAGCTAGGAGATTTCTCGCTTACATGATAATATTTTCTAAACCACATCTAAAATAATTTTATTTTCTGGAGACATTTAAAGAAGGGTAAATTGCTGATCTAACATTGAAGGAACCAAGTAAATCCGATAAACCGTTTAGGAGTTATTATAGATTATATAAAAAAGTGCTCATCTAGCCCCGCCCTACCCTACAGTAATTGTTGTAATGTACATTTAGGGGGGTAAAATGGAAAAATAAATCTATATCTATGTATAACATACTAATAATGGTCGTGTCTGTACATTTATCCGATTGGGCTCAAATTTTTTTATTTCCACTGAATGAGTAAGTCCTGATACAACGAATTTAAGTTTATATCTGTTTGTCTGTACGTCAATCGCGTCCAAAGGGCTGAATAAATTTTGGAGGTTCTTGGGTACAATAATAAGCTCAATTTTGCGGGTGATGCAGGCTATATAACGTTTTGGTAGCTTTATATGGGACGGAGAACGGGGCTTCTGAATAGATTTCAAAATTATAATCTCATTTATTATAAAAAATGTATTTAACCAAAATTGCACAAAAAAATTGCAAAAAAATTTCAGAAAAAAAATTGCAGAAGAAAATATTGACAGTAGTAGTTATGTGGAAATTTCTGTAGGAAGAACTGTTAAAGAAATTATTTTCAANCGCTAGAGACGCTAGCGTCAATCGCTGAGCGATTGCAGCCGTCTGCTCCAGAGGCAGTCATAATCGCAGTCGCTGGCGATCCTAGCAATGCAGTGTTGGTGAAACCAGCCAACAAAACAATCAATACCAACTTAAAAGGTATTTTCTTAGGTAAATTATAATTATTATGTTGGTAGTCATGTTTTTTTTAGCTGTTTTGTTTACTAATTTTTCGGAAAGGTTACTTTAGGTTATCATACAGTCAAATTAAAAACAAACTAAACGTAATTAAATTAAAAACGTATATATATAAAAATTGTTATTTTAATAAATCAAGTAACTAAATATCAGTTTACTTATTTTATCAGAATATTTATTTACGTAGATTGTTGGTTTGTCCCTTTTATATTTGTTTCATTTAAAAATATATTTCACTTGGCTTATTCGATATAAATCCAGCAGAAATATAAATTTAAGTAAGTGAGAATTAATTACGTGTAATAAGAAGTATTTTCTTAAAACTCATAATTAAATTAAAAATTACCGTGTTCGCATCTACTACTAGTTACCAACTGATATGTTGCATAGTCGCTGGAGACGCGTGTAGGAAAACACCTATTATAATTTTGTGCCAGCGACTATCGCTGAGCGATTGTCGCTCAGCGTCTATCGCTGGAGTCGCGTCTTGGAAAACGTACCTTAAGATTGAAACTTATATGGGACCAACAATGAGATAATTATGCTACCATACAAATATCATTAAAATCGGACATGTAGTTTTTAGGATAAGTTGGCGTAGTTTCAAACTAGCTTGATGTGTGGTTGGAAGAAACCTATTACTTAATTAGCATTATTAATTACTACTTAATAATGTACTTAATTAATACTTATCAATAAGCTTAATATTTACTAACTAAAAACTTAATTGATGATCAAAACCGGTGCGCATGTAAGTGATAACAATAAAGTGATATTTTATATAATCAAACACACAAAATTTAATAAATTCATTCAATCCTCTTGCTTTCTTTATTTGTTCTATTAAATTAAATAAATATAATAAGCTTACCAACAGTACTAGTCATACTAAGTAATATACTCCAACATACCTGCAACAGAAAAATAACTCGATTAATTAATTAATTGTTAACTTATAAAAACAAGACAAGTTACTAATCTAAAATATTTATAGTTAAACATTATACAACAAATACATTATTTTTTTGGTTAAATATTAATTGTTTATATCTACAGTCTATAAGATTAGAGTTGGCACAATCAAAAGGCGGGAAAATTTTGAGGGAAATGATTTTATTAGTCCCCCATGTTGAATGAAACTTCAGAAAAGAAATTCTCTACTCTACCCCTGTTCCACAAAAAAACTATAACATGGCAACACCGATTTTCCCTTTTTATAACCCCAAAACTACCTCCACGTTTGTTGTTTTCCGCCTTCGACTGTGCCAACTATAATCTTATACTGTAGTAGTTTGTCAACTAACAGGTTGGACGTTGATTATTTTAAACGATTAGTTTTCTAATTATAACAAAGCAAGTATAGTTGTGAATATCTAATCAGTATGACGTAAGATGTCACATTGAATAAAAGTAATCGTTTATGAGAAACTAATGAAAGTTTGTGTTTTAAATATGAGGGAGTTATTATTCACTTATTAGGAATTATAGCACTCACTCCCGAGATACATACAACATTTTATCTCCAGTAGGGAGAAAACGCATCTTTATCCGTTGCACAGTTTCTATTTATTATTTTAATACATAAATACTTAATGTGCTACAGGTCGACCAAGAAGTCATGGAAATCTGAGGAGTGCGCTAGTGTCGTCATGTACAGTCAGTTTTTAATATAATAGACCACTGTCAAAAAATACAGTGTTGTTCTTTGGTTATTAATCATTTTATTTTTTTAATTTCTATATTTTTTGCTACAGGCAACACTGTACCTGATAAGAAATCACTTCTACTATACGATAATAAATATCTTTACAATATAACGTATTGATTATTCCTATTTATTTCTGTGTTCGATTTGTTACTTTTTTCCAACCCCGTTAATTGTAGCGTCTTTTGTATTTGCAGCAACCCGTGGATTTGTGGATCGTACAGAAATCGTTTAGGACAGTTGTGACTATAATTCGTAATTTATAAAAACAAACAAAAACAAAACTGGAAATCTAAAAGATTGGAAACCTTCCTGTTGTTATTCGTGAGATTTGGAGATTTGACATAACTACGCATTTCATACAAACAAAAATAGCACCCGACTATACTGACTTCGGCAATACTCGGAAGTTCCGACTTTAAACGAAGCCAAGCTTTCAGTTTCTACTGTGTTCGGGACTTCTTGGTCGACCTCTAACAATAATTGTTTGTTATAATCTGTCAAAGTTGCTTTAATTTATTACATGAATTAATGTATAAATTTAGCAATATTAAAAGAGCACCGACGGCTCAAATTAATCTAGGGCTATCTATAGGTTACTTTCGATAAACTATAAAAGTACTACGAATAAGATATGATATGTACATTTAAAGCTATAATAAGTGTAAATAGATGTATGTTTGTGTGCATGTGGAAGAGAAAGAGATAAGCGGAGTATGTTGAAACTGATATGGGACAAACAATGGGCTAATTATTATATACGACCCAAGTTTTAATAAAATTGGATGTGTAGTTTTTAAGATATGTTGGTTCTAAAAAATTGAGAGACAAACCGACAGACAGACACGGAACACAAAAATGTTCCCTGATGTCTGAAACGGATTGCAGTCTTGGAATTTTTAAAATTGGAAAACTTAAAAAAAAAATTTGTTCTTCAGAACGATCACATAGCTTCCGTTACCTTCG
This sequence comes from Gerris buenoi, assembly GCA_001010745.2. NCBI lineage: Eukaryota > Metazoa > Arthropoda > Insecta > Hemiptera > Gerridae > Gerris > Gerris buenoi. The sequence goes on from KZ651874.1 coordinate 159,359, forward strand.
GTAAGCTCGGAAGCAATTTCTTTGTTAAGATAAACGTATTGTCCAATAGCCAACAATATTCAGAAATGACTTATATTTAAATATATATGTATAATTAAAAATTGAATTAAATAGTATGTTCCAACCTATTAATCCCATTTATATTAAATATCAGGATATAAATTCTTCTAAGGTACGAAAGTATCCGCACATTTAAATAGTCACAGTATAGAGAGAAAAAAAAATACATAAATTAAAAATAAAAGCCTGTTATTAAAGATACATTTTTTGCTCAAACAGTTTAAACGATGTACTTAATTCTGATATAATTTCACGGGACAGAAGGGATTCCTGTAAAACGTTCATAACCCCACCTTACCATGGGCAGTTTTCAAATTCATGTCGAGCCAATAAATGGCGAATAAAGGTTCAATTAGGGATTAAGCCTTGGGCATAAAGGGAAAAAGGTTTTTACGATACTAAATGCAATCCCTAGCCGTTTTGAAATTGCCCATAACTATACGGTTATTATGCCTTAAATCCGTTTTTAAATGCACATGGAAATATAATCTTAGGAGATATTTTTCATGGAAGGGATATACTTAAAAGTATTAGATAGGGACACTAGAATTAAATAATGTCTCTACGGGGGTTTAATAGTCTTATATCACGTAAAATAATAATTTCAAAACGGAAATAAGTGATTTTAGTTACGAGTTTACTGCATAATTTTTTTTCTCTTTGCTTACATTATTCTTTTATTGTCTATATTTTATTTTATTAATTGTACATAAGAACAAAAAAAAAAAATAATAATAATATAAAAATATTTATCCGTTTGAATGGAAAATTAGTTTAAATGCTCATTAATAAAACTTAAAAGATAATCTTCTAAACAAACTACTAAGTTTTCTCGAGAGGAAAATTATCGTTTATTTTTCAAGAATAAGTGAAATTTATCGTTTTGCCTGACTCCCTGGTCATTTTCTGCTTGGAAAAATAACCGTTTTCTGAATTAATACTACTTGTAACGGCTCTTAATTGAAGATAAGTCTAGAGTATTAAGATGAAAGATAGTAACTGTTGCATTTTTCTTTTGCAAATTTCTTTTTTCTTTTTTTAAAAAAAAAGATTAGTCATTCTTAAAAAAATGTTACATGTTAATCAGTCGAGAAATTACTTGTTATCGCTCTGCAGCGAGATAGTTGGCTATTATCCTAGTCTTATTTGTTATCATTTTACCCAATCATCATCACAATTATAATGTTATAGCGTTTTATTCAGGGTCTTGATTTAATTTAATCACTCTCTTGTACTATTATGTAGTCATAAAATGCTTTGAAAAAAGAAAGACCTTCTTTTTACAATTGTTCAACAATTTTCGGTCCTTTGGGCCGGATAAATCCAATTTATTTCTTTATTATACTTTGATTATCTTTATTGTTACATTTCTAAGACGGACAAAAGGCACTTTTTCGGTTTATGGCTTTTAAAATCCTTTTTAAATGTACGATTTGTTTTATGTTTTTATATTTTTTATATATTATCATTCACATGGTTTATTTTATTCTTTACTAAATGATTTACTTCAATTAAAGTTAGGGATTTTATTGGCTTTTATTACTAATATTTTGGTTATTTATGCAATTTGTTGCATCTTCTTATTTTCAGACAATATTAATATTCACCACTAAACTTTGGATTAATATCTTTGGATTGTGAAGTCATAGGGTATAATATGACACTATTAGCAGTACAAATAAATGCTCTACTTAATAAACTAATTAAGTCTGTTCTTTATTCAATCTCTCAAACTGCAAGAAGAGTGTAAAAATTCTTAAACTAATCTTTAAGTAAGCAAGATTTTTTCCGAGCTCACCGAAAGTAACGGAAGCTATTGATTGTTCTGAAGACCGAAGATTTTTGGAACGAAGTTCCTTATGGCACGTTCGAAGCCCGGGAGTGAATCCGAAAAAAACGACTAAAATCACAAAAAGGCACGTTCAATATTCTAAAGTTTTATGGCTTGTAAAACATTATGAAAAATAAAGATATTATTATTAAGATATTATTACATTTTTGGTCGCGTAAAAGTTTTCACCTTCTGCACTCATCATTTTCTCTTCCATATTCGCACAAACATACATTTATTTTCTTCAAAAGTACTTCTCTAATTATAATGAAATTTGTATGGTTTGTTGAAAGTAGCCCGCAGATATCCCCAGATTAATTTCAACCGTCTGCGCTTTATAAATTTTGCTAAATGGATACTTTAATTTATGTAAAAATCAAATAAATGTAAAATAAATTTTTAAAAAAAGGGGGAAAATACAATAAACTTGACAATAATAAAAGCATACAATCATCAAATTTAATATATAATTAATTTTTAATTATACGCGATGAAGCTATTCTTCACACAAATTGGCTCACTATTTTGAAAGATGAGTGCTTTTGGCTGATTTCAATGTAAAATCAAGTGGAATAAATAACTCTAAATTTGCATAATATTTATAAAACCATTTAAATAAGAAAAAGAATGAGAAAAAAAGTAAATTATTCCAATCTCTTTTAAAGGTAAATATAAAAGCATTAAAAGAAAATGTACTTATTAATTACGAGTCTTTTCATTTAATTCAAAATGAAAATGTTTTCTTTAAAAAGATATTTTTTAACTAGAAAATGAAACTTTTTTTTTATTAATTAACCATTTAACTTGATCAACAATTGCATTTTTCAATTTAATGCCTTCCTCCCTCGTTTCCACTTTGCTTAAAACAATATTATGATTTTAATGTACAATTTACAAGGTAAATTCCAAGTTTCTCTCCGCTAATTTCTATTCGGACAAGTTTGCCGTTAATTTCCAAGTATAATTTTCCTCTCCGGCTCAAACCGGGTCCTTGATTTTCCCTTTTCCCATCGATATNAATATTTAATGTTCATGTTGTAATTATTATTATAGTTATAAATCAATAAATAAAGAACCATTTAACATTTAACAATTAAGTTATATTCTTTTTATAGAGTAAAAACTATTTAAAATTAATATGTCAAATAACTCAAAATGGCACTACTCATTAATATTTAATGTTCATGTTGTAATTATTATTATAGTTATAAATCAATAAATAAAGAACCATTTAACATTTAACAATTAAGTTATATTCTTTTTATAGAGTAAAAACTATTTAAAATTAATATGTCAAATAACTCAAAATGGCACTACTCATTAATATTTAATGTTCATGTTGTAATTATTATTATAGTTATAAATCAATAAATAAAGAACCATTTAACATTTAACAATTAAGTTATATTCTTTTTATAGAGTAAAAACTATTTAAAATTAATATGTCAAATAACTCAAAATGGCACTACTCATTAATATTTAATATTCATGTTGTAATTATTATTATAGTTATAAATCAATAAATAAAGAACCATTTAACATTTAACAATTAAGTTATATTCTTTTTATAGAGTAAAAACTATTTAAAATTAATATGTCAAATAACTCAAAATGGTACTACTCATTAATATTTATATTCATGTTGTAATTATTATTAAAGTTATAAACCAATAAATAAAGAACCATTTAACAATTAAGTTATATTCTTTTTATAGAGTAAAAACTATTTAAAATTAATGTCAAATAACTCAAAATGGTACTACTCATTAATATTTAATATTCATGTTGTAATTATTATTAAAGTTATAAACCAATAAATAAAGAACCATTTAACATTTAACAATTAAGTTATATTCTTTTTTACAAATATAAATAGTGTTATATACAAAAGTTATTCATTTTGTAGCTCTACATGATTAGGAATAACTTACAAGTTAGATATTAATCTTTTTTTCAACACGACAAAAATAAACATTAATTAAAATTTAAAAAAGTGTTTGACTTCCACGCTGTTGCCAGTTGCTTTTATGCATTGCTCTCTTTGCTTTTGTTGGTAGCTTTATTATTTCGGGATTAGGAAATGGTTAAAGTAGACTTTAATTGAAAAATAAAATATTCACAAAACATTTTAGCGAATAATGAAGAAAAATAGCTTCCGCTACCTTCGGTAAGCTCGGATGCAAAAATGACAACCAAGTTATAGATACATATTATATATTGTTATAATGTGTATAATATTATGCTTATAGTTTATCAAGGTCATGGGTCGTTTTGTTATATACATACTTTAGATTTTATAATACTTTAAAATATTTTTACATCAAAGCCTCGATATTCTCTTACATATCAATTAATTTTTCAATCCTATAAACATTATGTGTAATTTTTGTGTGAGTAGCGTGTGAGCTGATGATAAAATTACGCACATTAAACACATAGGATGTCCATTTAAACGAATATTTTCAAAATTATCGTCCATACGCATGAAATTTTCGTATTAAAAGCAAACAGAATTTATGGTATCATTGCGTAAACAGTACTAGGGGCCTATCCTTAATAGGTTTGATTATCTCGATCGTTTTGTTTAAAATAAACACTGGAAGGCAATTTGGTAAAGAGCAGTTGCTCAAAAAGCGAGGAAGTTGGGTTGGAAACACAAAAATGAAATGATGAGGGGTTGGGAACACAAAAATTTGTAAATATCATTAAGCGGACAATATCGGTCTTTTTTGGGGGTTCTTAAAAAATTAAAAATTCAAATTTCGGTAAAATGTGTATACAATCATTGGGTCAAATCGGTTTGTTTAAAAAAAAAACAACATTATCTGTTTGATTAGCCGTAACGTTTGTTTAGTTTGGGGGTAGCTATATCAGGGTAGCGTAGCATGCCAACTTGTAATTGGATTACGCTGTTCAAAGAACTCCAGCCTTGTGTGATGACACAAAGAATGTTTGCTCGGAAATTTAATTAACTTTTAGCCAAGAATATAGTCTGACGCACAAAAGCGAAACTGAAACAAAGTTCTAACTGTATTACGAAGGTTGCTTTGCTTGCTTCAATTAAATTAGGCATTCATGTCATTCTTTTTATGCTTAAAGTTTGTCGGTAACATTTTTTTTGTTTTTAAGTCGTTTAATTTTGATTTGTTTACCACGCAAAAAATGAAAAAAACAGCTTGTTTGGATAATTTTCATCAAAGAATCAGTTTTTTTCGAATGATAATTTGTTAATCTTTTATTATTTTTTATCTGCAACCTAATATTTTAAACTTTATGGAATCGTTCTCAAAGGAACTGTCCATGATAAAAGTCGTTAGCTACGGTCTCTTAGTTCTTATATTGTGTGTTCATATTGCTGTTCTTTGTACATTTTTTTAAAAAAGGTTTCTTTTTTGAGTTAACAAGAAAATTATGATAAACGAAATTTAGCAAGCAACGTATTCAAAAAGAGGATTCATTTTTATAAACAAACAAAGAAAATTTTATTTAAAAAAAAATGAATAAATAAATTGCTTAAAAAGGAACTAGTCCACCATCTTGGATTTATAATGACGTCACTTAGCTAACCATACATTGTCATCCAATCTAAACCTGTATTCAACATTTTTATTCAATCAGTTGAGAATAACTGCTATAAAATTTAGTTGCAAGATTTGACCCGAACTTACATACAAAAATTGCAAGTTAAATAAAACCTTGAAACAATTTTATTATTATCAATTCAATCGGTTGAGGATAACCGATTGAAAATTCAGTTGCAAAAAAATTCAGTTGCTTTAAAATTCAGTTGCAAGATTTGACCCGAACATACATACATACATACAAACATTGCAAGTTTAATAAAAGCTGTTAAAAATAATTGACATTTGTCACCGAAACAAAATAAAATCGTTGTGTTATTTGTCTGGATACATATTATTATGCATACGTTTTATACAGAATTGTCATCCTTTTCAAGTTACTATGCCTAAATTCCGTAGCTCGTGACTTCAATATTTTTTTAATTTTATAAACTTTAAATCAATTTATATGAAACCCTATTTATTTCAAACTTGGACCAAAATCAAATTTAGAATAAAACAATTCTAAACTTATCCTTTTTTTACTGAAAATTCTAGTTACTTGATTCAGACAGAGTTTGCTTGGTCTAAATTCCTCATGCAAAGTTCCTAACCCAAATCCTTGCGGTCTACAAACCGATCTGCAATGCAAAACTTTAAATTGATAACTCTGACAGTGAAGAATTTTCCAATTTAAAGTTGAATTTAAACTCTAAATTCTTGAGACGTCACACAATTATTTTATTTGGAAATTATATAAACTATAGCGATGATTTTGAAAATCAAATTTTAGATATGATTTTCAAAAGAGATTAAACATTTATGTAGTTTTAAACAATATATAAAAAAAAAACTTATTAGAGTTTTATAGCAGCATAACACCCTTTTTGCAAATAACAATTTTTGTAGATTTAAAAAAATATGGGAAACACATAAATTATACAATAATTGGTTATAAATGCATTAAATCAATAAAGTAAGAGATAAGATGTGAAGAAGCTATGTGCCACACTAATTTTTTTTTTACTATTTTTATTCAAAACTAGGGCTTAAAGTAGCCTTTATGGTCTCTTCTACTCGGAAATCTATGAATCAGGGTTAAGGAAATGCGGATTTGATTCCAAACCAATACACTTTGGTTCATCCCCTATGCATTTGGGTTTCACGTCAAGGCATTTTGGTTTTTCGTCTTTGCACTTGGGTTCCACGTCAATGCACTTTGATTTCAAGTCTATGCCCTTAGGTTTCTTGTCTATGCACTTTGGTTCCACGTGTTTGCACGTCAATGCACTTTAGTTCCGTGTATCTGCACATTGGTTCCACGTCTAAGCACTTTGGTTTCACGTCTACACACTTTGGTTTCACGTCTATGCACTTTGGTTCCACATCTATGCACTTCGCTTCACTACTCTTGACATTGAATTCTCTTGGGAGGTTAATTGGTGTGTAACGTGGCACAATTTGAACTCCATATAGAGTTAGGAAACAGGCTTCAAATAGGTAGCCTAATTGCTAGGTTGCAATAAGTAGGTCATCCTCTCCCTTCCACTAATAGCACTAGATTCTCCGTTCAATTAGCGACACAATAAATTAATCGAAGATCTGTTTCTTCAATTAACTTTAAGATGACTAGATTCTATCAAGCACTATTTCATTTTGTTACTATTGCTTGCTTTTGGTCTTACCTTGAGAGGAATATTGATCAGATGGTGTCTAAGAGACCTCAAGTAAAGTTTGAAACTTTGGTCATTTGCAGCGGCTAAAGGGTTAATTAAATGACGAAGAGCATCGTCAAAGCCTCTATTTACTATACATAAGGGTCAATATTTATTCAATATGACGATAAAACATTTAATTTTCTCACAAAAAAATGTCCCCAGCATTAAATTTAATTATAAATGTGTTTATAGCATTTCTTCGTTAAAAATGTATGATAATAATATGCAAAATGAAATACACTTTAATGAATATATTAACAGTGAATAAATATTTTTTATAATTTATAACACCTTTATTTATAAACATAAAAGTTGTTTCCTATTAATGTGAAAATAGTTCAAACCTTGTTTTATATCGATTTAAAAAGGGGTAAAAATAAATTAGCATAACATGAAGTATACCTTCATTAATAATTTTTTTAAATTATGTTAATGTATTCACATTGTTTTAGTATTTAACAAATTATGATAAACTTAGCGTAAAATGTATGAATTAATAATTGCAACCTATTTACAAACTTTCTATTTGACAAATATGGTTTATACCACATTTATATACTAAAAACAAACACTTTTACCTTAAAATATTTTTTAACTCAGTTTTATCGCATATATTGTGTTTACTCTATTTTTTTACTTTCTAGTTTACACTTTTATGCCATAGAGAGAAAGTATTGAGACCGCATAATATTCATATTCAATTTTAATATTTTAATGGATATACATGGTTAGGAGTCTCAATGTTTTTCAAGAAATATTTGCTCTTTTTACAGATACTAATGCAAAATCAAAATAAGCAGAGATTTGGTTAAAAGGTAATTATATCCATATACGGTTCAACTTCCATATAACAAAATTGATTTCATAATATAGCATTTATTTTAGAGGAAAAATAAGTGGTTCTTTTTATGTTTTTTGGATAAAAAATGTGGAAATTTGCGTCGCAAAGGGGTGAAGTCCGACGTTTCGCTCACACTACTAGAAGCATCTTCAGGGGTGTAGTGCATCTACTGCAGGGGTGTGGTGTTGGTTACTTGAAGCAACAAGACATTCTGACGACTGGTTGGATCTTTTTAGTAACAATATATCCTTTTATAAAACTGTTATATCGTTCACTAACAACGACAGTGTATCTAAAGTTGCTTTCTGGAACTTAAATTATACCTAGATTCCCTGGGGGTTCCTTAAGTCAGGTTAAACCTTTGTCGGATGACGCAATCGGGTAGGTGCTGCCTTCGTCGGTATTCCTTTGTGCAACGGGTGAGATTTGAAGCCAGGAATTGGAGCAAGAATAGTAAGAGTGCAAGAAACTCCTAAAAATGGTTCTAAGAAAATAAAGAAATGTAAAAATACCGCCAATATTTACTTCATTGAAAAGTTTGTTGGTTGAATCTTTATATTTATTTCTATAAATTTATGAGTGTGGAGTTACCCCCGAGCAATAGCGAGATTCTTACATTCAACGAAATATGCATCTTGTCTGTCTGTCTGTCTGTCTGTCTGTCTGAAACGTACGACGATAACTTGAGTAAAAGTAGACCGATTTTGATGAAATTTGGTACACATGTTCATTTTAGTAATGCTCAAGACGAGTTCGTTGGACAGCTCGATCCGTCCAAGCGTTCGCGCGCAATGCTCGCGTAAACGTGAGCTTCAAATTTAAAATTGGAATTTCAGAACGGGAAAAAATTCTATCATCACCTATTCGATGAGACGAACATATTTTACAAATAACATTTTTTAGTAAAACCAACAACGACACCGCTATGAGTTAATAAAGATCGTTAAAACTATTAAAGCGGACCTAAACGTTTAAAATAGAGGAAACAACTTTTTTACCGATATCTTACGTCCTAAGGCAACGATTTTAACAAAACTTCATATACATCGTCTAAAGATCAATTGAAACAGGCATGAAAAATTTTAACTTGATACAAGCAGTAGTACTTGAGTTATGAAGTGATACATTTTATAATAATTGAAAAGGCGATGCGTGGTTAGAGGAATAGTAAGGATGCAGGGTGGTTCCCTTACTACCAGTCGCTTTACTACTACTATACGCGTTATCTATCAACTCATCATGATTCATGATTATCTATTTTTTCAATATTCAATACGTATTTACTACTATACGCTCGCATCAATGATAGAGCAACGCGATGCCTAGTTTATATTTTATTTACAAGCTCACCACTGATTTAATAAAAGAAGAGTAATAAAAAAAAGCTATTTGAAATCGATTTTCGTTCCTCTTTGTGCAATCACATAAATTTCTAGGGATTTGTTTGGACGAGTAGTTTTAGAAAGTAACTCCTGGGCCAGAGGGTTGATAGAGGCTAGCCCCTACAAGATATCTGTGCGTGACCAAGATGTGGGGAGAGGAAGCTCGTGTAAAAATAAAAGTTTTTAGGATTTTTGGGTCGGGATTTCAGGAAGGTTGGCGTGGAAAGGCTGAATTGGGACTTCCTAACTCTTCCGTTCGTTTAGTTCAACATTTTACCGTCAAAAGTTCGATTGGGAGTAAAAAAAAGAAGAAAACAAAAATTCTGTGAATCTTTCTTACAAGTATAGATGTAGCTCTGCTTATTTTTTATTTAGCTTACAAGTTCTTAGTTTTTTGTTATTCATTTATTTTTTTTTCACTGTTTAGTAACAATATACGCTTTTTTATGTACTAAATTTCTAAATAGCTTTAAAAAATGTTATATTTACTAACATTAAAAAAACTTCAATATTAATTATGAGTATAATTTAGTTTAAGTTTTAAAGATGCCTTTTTCATTTGAATCTTAATGCTACTCGTCCTATTTACCTGAATCTAGGTAAAATTAATATTAATTATTTAATTTTTACACATTATCTTTTTCTTTCTTTCCTATTATCCTTAAATGTTTATCGTATCCTCTCTTATTCACATCTTGTTTGTTTTGTTATCTAAAAATGTTGGTCCGAATTATTGTCTGTATTATATTATTTAATATGTGTATCAAGTTCAAGTTGTAATTTTTTTAGTATCACTTTTAGATGTATGTATTTT
>KZ651874.1:294161-309833 GCA_001010745.2 Gerris buenoi
TAAAAACGGGACTAGAGAATTAAAATCGTGGTAACTGTGGGTAACATAATGCAACCTTCCTGTATGTTATCAATCTTGATAACATACAGGACGAGATTGATAACATACAGGAAGGTTGCATTATGTTACCCACAGTTACCACAATTTTAATTCTCTAGTCCCGTTTTTATATTTTTTTAATAAGTTTTTATTGTTATGTGTAATTGTTAATTGTTTAAGTTATAAGATGATCTGGGAGTAAAAAATATAAAAAAAGTGAAATAAATAACGACGATACCATAAAATGGTGGACATTTTTTTTTTTTAAATTTAACCGACTTATAAGGTAATTACCATGTTTTATATTATAAATAAGAAGATTTTATGTAATGGAAAATAGCAAAAATTTATTAATAATTTTATTGAAATGCAGATTAAGTACACAATTACTGTTAAATTGACGATGTTTTAGGCATAAAGATGACCTGGTCATGGTCGAAATATAGCCAAGTTTTGAAAACAATGAGCTGTTTTTATAAGAAAGTTAATTACCCTACACGACCCACACCCCACACCTAAGAAGATATATACTAAGAAAAATTGGGACACAGGAAACCAAAAAACTACGAGTTTTCATATACGAGTTCATAATTACTTAGCACAGTGTTTTCCTTTTATAAGTTTGAGTTTGTGTAGATACATTTAATTATTTTTTAACATTTTATCAAAATCTATCATAAAAATAACTTCTCTGCGGCGGGGAATCGAACGCCAGCGGGAATTTGATTATTTCTAAGATAAAGTCTTGTAACGCTAGATTTGTATTTAAATTGACTTACATTTTTTTATTTTTTTAAAATAAAAATCGTCGAAAACGTTTTTGAAAAATTTTTTTTTTTCTCACTTTTTTGAGGGGTAACGTTCCAAATTTGGAGCTAAAATTAATTTCTGAATTACGGCTAGGGGTATGATTTTGCTAAACATGAATGCCAATTTCCGTGAAAATTGGCCCAGTATTATAGTTTAGGCCCTAGGCGTCTGCACAGACTGACGAAAGATGAAAGTTTTTTTTAACCACTTGTTTGGACTCAGGAGTCCTCAAAACGTGTTATAAAGCTCAAAATCAAATATTTGGGCCATCGCAATACTTACTACTTTTTATTTGAGAAAGAAAAAAAACATTGTTAGCTGTATAATTGTATTTTTTGCACAATTTACTATAGATAATAGTACATTACGCGTCGAGTGTGGAAAGTAGCATTTTGCATGCGAGTGTGGAGTTTACACCCGAGCGATAGCGAGGATAGTAAAAACCACACGAGCAATGCAAAATGCCGTTTTTGCACGAGTTGCGTACAATACTTTATCTACGATTGTTAGATTTTAATAATAAATGCAGAAAAAAATAATAAACTTCCTGTATGTAAGCTCGTATTTCAGTATTTCTCTTTTGATAAAGATGACATCAATTCGTTAGTTGTATTTTGTGCCGAATTAATTATTTCGGAAGGCGTATTATTCTCCTCATATTCTTCATAATCACTTAAATCACTCATTGATTTTCACAAAAAAACTCGATACAAACAGTTACTTTTATTAAATAAACATCAAATTAGTTATGTTAAATGTAAACAAACTCGCTAATCGTGTGTAAAGTTGATAATTCTTCTTCTTTACGTCACTAGAGTGGAAAAAAGAGGAATTGTTCAAAACAATGAGACACGCATGCGCAATTAATACAGGTGTGTAAAGAATCACTTTCTACGAATCTAAACAGAGATGTAATGTTTATATTACGTATCAATCGTAGATAAATAAATAAACAAGCTTTTTGTACAAACGTGATTGATTTATTTTAAATCTTTCCTCTTTTTTTTTTGGGAATTTTGATTTTTCGAATATTTGATTATACCTTTCACGACTTTTACGGACCTTACGCACTTAACTGTAAAAGTAAAAGTTTGTTAGGTAGGAAAGGAACATATATTTTTAATTTAAATTAAATTATAATTATTATTAACAATGGGAGAAAAATAGAAAAATGTTTCCCTGTCTGTCTCCCATTGTCAATAATAATGATCTTTTGATCATTGTCTTTCCGTCGTACCAATAGAGGAGAAGGTGGTAATATGAGCCCCCAATTTGTTTTTAATTTTGAAAAAAATCATTTTTAAAAATTTAGTTGAAGTTAGTGTAGAAATCAAAACTTTAACTTTCTAGTAAACCTATTTCAAAATATGAATCTTCTTAAATAACTTTGAAATTATCAAAAAATAATTAATTCTATACATGTCATTTTTTGGAAAAAATGTTCTTTGNTTATAATATGACTAATACTTAATCAGAGTACTACTTAATAATACTACTCCTTAATAAGACTATTATTAGACGACTACTACTAAAATCTAGTACTTAATAAAGCTACCACTAAATAAGACAACTATAATATGACTACTACTTAATAAGACTACTACTTCATAATATTACTATAAAGACTATTGTAATAAGACTACTAATTGATAATAAATCTATGCCTCAGAGGTAAATTAAGTCATCTAAATCCATCTCTTCATGGTATGCACTGCATTAAACTTGAGATAACTTTGGGAATAGAACATTACGCGTCTAGATAGGAAAATAGCATTTTGGATGCGAGCGTGGAGTTTGCACCCGAGAGATAGCGAGGCTAGTAAAACCACACGGGCAATGCGAAATGCCGTTTTTGCACGAGTTGCGTACCGTACTTTATCTACGATTGTTAGATTTTAATAATAAACTCAGGAAAAAATAAATAAAATTCCTGTATGTAAGCTCGTATTTCTCTTTTANTAAAAGCATTAAATATGTTTTTTTGTTATTAATCGTAAAACTGGACAGAACAAGCTTAGAGGGAATTAATTACATATTAAGAACTTTAAGAGGATCGCGTGCTTTTGTTTTATAATTATTATGATCACAAAATCTAAAATAATTTAGATGGTCGTTAAGATTGTATAATTTGATTTAATGCTTTTGTAGTCGTACTAGTAACTAGTAATTGGTATATGATAATGAGCAATTAGTTTTAATTACAGATGTGCGGGGTTGTATGTTTTATTTATATTTGTCTAAGTAATTCGTAGAACGTGTTATTAATTAATAATTTTGTACTTTTTAACATACATACTGGTCATTCTTTGCTTCGTAAGTTTTATCCCACGTTTCCGTTACCCCGATTTTGAACCACTTCTCGTCTTTCAATCTTTCTCTAAANGCTGTACAATCAAATAATTAAGGGGCTCATATTATATACATGGCTCATATTACCACCTTCTCCTCTACTACCAAAAATTTAAAAATGAAAATTCATAAATATTTTGTAATTTTACGTATTTGTTCAAATTATTATATCAATAATTATTATTAGGACATATATTCTTTTAAAAATAAAATCTTTTAAGAAAATACATATTCATAAATAACAATGTATTTAACGACTAATTATTTCAAATACAATCGTTTTTTTTTTACTAATTGCATAGTTAGCTTTAAAAATATTACAACTAATATACTGTTCAATTAAAATAAATTATTTAATTTTTTAAATAAAAGCATTAAATATGTTTTTTTGTTATTAATCGTAAAACTGGACAGAACAAGCTTAGAGGGAATTAATTACATATTAAGAACTTTAAGAGGATCGCGTGCTTTTGTTTTATAATTATTATGATCACAAAATCTAAAATAATTTAGATGGTCGTTAAGATTGTATAATTTGATTTAATGCTTTTGTAGTCGTACTAGTAACTAGTAATTGGTATATGATAATGAGCAATTAGTTTTAATTACAGATGTGCGGGGTTGTATGTTTTATTTATATTTGTCTAAGTAATTCGTAGAACGTGTTATTAATTAATAATTTTGTACTTTTTAACATACATACTGGTCATTCTTTGCTTCGTAAGTTTTATCCCACGTTTCCGTTACCCCGATTTTGAACCACTTCTCGTCTTTCAATCTTTCTCTAAATTTTGCTCATGGAAACAACTAAGGTAAAGAATACAGAAATAATAAAAATAAAAAATAAATTGGTAAGGCGTGAAGTCTCACGTAAAAAGGGTTTCGTCGGTATTGTGAAACAAAATTAGTAAGGGGGAGAAGGGGGAGTTATACGAAAAATTTCGATGTTTTTTGACAAAATGGCGCCAAAAATTAAACACTAACCCTAAGTGGTATATATATTTGTAATCTACTCTTCAATACCTTTCATTTGATACCCCACACAAAATTTTAAAAAAATATTTTTTTTCGAGTGACATGAATTATCCGCCATCTTGGATTTCCAGTACATCAGATCGAATTGCTAATCTTATTTTTTCTATGGCCCAGCAGACCGCACATTTTGCATATTTTTCTATATTTTTAGTAATAGCGCAAGTACGGTTTTAGGGGGGGGGGGGACACGAAAAATTTCGATGTTTTTTGACAAAATGGCGCCGAAAATTAAACACTTCCCCCAAGTGGTATATATATTTGTGATCTACTCTTCAACACCTTTCATTTGATACCCCACTCAAAATTTTAAAAAAATATTTTTTTCTCGCGATGTGAATTATCCGCCATTTTCAATTTGAACCACTGATTATTTTCTCTTTACCACTGATTATAGTTCTCTATATTTTTCCTGTGTGCGCGTCAAAACGATCTTAAATGCTGGTAATTTTCACGCTTTTATCTCTTTTGGTTCAAAAGGTATTGGAACCGTACAGAGTGACAGACAGGAACGAAACTATAAGGGTTTCTTTTTTTTTGGTTTTACCAACGAAACCCTAAAAAGGCGTCCTATTTCTTTGCTTTTTAAGTTTCATCGCACACCTATTACCCCAATTTTGAACCACCTCCCGTCGTTCAATCTTCCCCAAATTTTGCACATGGAAATAATTAATTATCAAGGTGAAGAATATAGAAAAACAAAAGTTGATAATAAGACCAGTTTTATAAAATTGTATTTTTTATAGTAATTATTATTTTTGCTTCCGAGCTTACCGAAATTAACGAAAGCTATGTGATCATTTTTTACTTACTAACATATTATCTTATAAACTACTTATTCAATTTGTTGACATTTTGATGATAGGTCACAATTAGTCCATTGTTGGTCCGATATAAGTTTCAACTTTCTGCGCCTATTTGTTTCTCTTCCACATGCGCACAAACATACATTTATTTACACCTATATCATCAAAAGCACTTATCTGTTTTTTTTTATGAAATTTGAATTGTCTGTTAAAGACGACTGCAAATTTAAATTAAATTCTAAATTTTAGATCTAAAATCTAAGCAATCATGGATTCAGCCAACTATTTGATAAGGCAACCTAATACGGTTGGAATGGGAATAAAATTACCTTTCATTTGATATATAACTCGATGTAATTACTGATGAGGGTATATTAATTACGTTACTCACTTGTTTATACCAGGCAACTCCATAGTTGTCCTGAGAGGAAAGTAGGCAACCCTTTTTTTTTAATTACTTGGGGTGAATTCTCCCAGTTAAGGTTTGATTTTCATAAATAACACATCGGGGAAGTTTAAGTAAGGGGAAGGTAATAAACAGTTTATTATTTAACATTATCGGTACGCGATTTCGCAAGGCAACCTATTTGCGATGTATCAATCTATAAATTCTCTATCATATATTCTTTATTGCAATTAAATGACAGATGAGGGTATATATTCCTTATACCGGATCTTAGACTATAAGCAAACAAAAATTAAAATTAGTTGTATTGCAGCTAAGATAAGGCATGCACCTTACTATTGATGGACATTGTTTTATGACGCCTCCGTTGACATTATAACAACACCTTTAAGGATTTCACCATGACTTTTAATGATCTACGCAATGTTTCTGATAATATGATATCACTGTCACCTTCCCTCTATATTAAGGTTGGGGCGGGTATCTGTTTTTATACAATGTGCTTCCAGACTATTTAGAAGACGGAAAATGGATAAAACCAGTCAGTCGTTATGCCGCTCGCTGACACTCAATTTCCTTTTTAATTACCGCTCTGTTTTTCATCTTATTTCATCACTCTGTTTTTTAGTATGGCGTGTCCCAATTTCCCCTATTTCCTCTTTCTATTGTCTTCAACACTCGCATTCTTATCACGTTTCTTTACATCTACTGCTACAAACAGATAAGATATTTATTTATATTTCCTTCCTTTATTTATGGGGATTATTTGACTAGACCACAAGACCACTACAGACCATTAGTTACAAATCCTGTATCTTTAGTTGGTCCCTTAATGTCCAGATGTGGTTAAGATGAACAGTCTGTTTCAGCGATGTGGAAGGTTTATTGTTTGTAGCAGTATGATCTAGGAATATTGCACAATTCCGTTTTATTTCACAATTCACAATGTCTTATCTTTTTACATTTTTTCGCTTATCTTTTTTTCTCTTCCTTTCAAAGGGGCTTTTACACCCGAAGACGTAGACCACTTAGCTGGTTCCATTAAACAAACCCGGGTTAGAAACAAAAGTCTTTACATATTTCTGTGAATTTTTTTGTTCGTCAATCACGTCTTGCATATCGTTGTATCAATGATGACTACTTAAAGAGATTTAAATTGTTAACAACGATGACTATTTTGATACAGTTAAATATTACCAATGATGACTACTGACTAATTTGAGAGATTTAAATCGTTAAGGCTCTATCGCCCTCAAAAGGTTTAAAAAAAAAAACAAAAAAAAAAACAATAAAATGAAAAATTTTCATTTTACCAATAACATTTAATGTTATTGGTTTTAAGCAAGATATCAAAAATCAGAAAGTTAAGTAAAATGAAAAGTACAGGCTTCATTCCTAATTTTATTCTACGCAATTTGAGCCCTATTTCAACTTGATAAATAGTACAGGCGCCATTTTAATACAACGATATAACTCGTATTAAAATGGCTGTAGTATTTATTGTAGTAGGGAATTGAGATGGGGCTCAAATTGTGCCGAAATAAAATTAGGAATAAACCCTGTACTTTGATTTTTTATTATTTTATCTTGCTTAGAAACAATTACATTTATCTACGATTGATACGTAATATAAACATTGTATCTCTGTTTAGATTCGTAGAAAGTGATTCTTGACGCACCTGTATTAATTGCGATTTGATTTTTGCGAACCAACTTATTATCATGAAAACTACACGTCCAATTTTAATGAAATTTTGATGGTAGGTCACAATTAGCTCATTTGTTGGTCCCGTACAAGTTTCAACCTTCTTCGTTCATTTTGTTCTCTTCCACATGCCCACATACATATTAGTAGGGGAGACCGGGGCACAGAGGACCTAATAAGGTTTTCGTTCAGATAACTTCAGCATTATTAAATAAAATTATGTTAATTAGAAGTATTTATCTTTTTACATTTGTTCGCTTATCTTTTTTTTCTTTTCCATTCAAGGGGGCTTCTACACCCGAAGACGCAGAACACTTAGCTGGTTCCATTGAACAAACCCGGGTTAGAAACCAAAGTCTTTACATTTGTGTGAATTTTTTTGTTCGTTAATCACGTCTTGCATCTCGTTCTATCAATGATGACTACTTAGAGACATTTAAATATATATGTGTATATTTGTTTAAAGTTTACTGCAGCTTTTTTTACAAAGGGAGTTACAATATAAAATGAATTTACAATATGGCTCAATAGCATTAAGTCAAAAATAATAATATAGGTGGCTTATAATATATGTACCAAATGATTCTATATAAAAAGAAAGAAACGAAAACCTCTAGTTCATGAAAAATAAATGTAATACAAAAGATAAAAGTTGGGCTTCTAACATAAGAATAAAAAGTAAAATTAAAGCTTCTCAAGTAACAATACCAATCCAAATATAAATTCGGTTTGAACGTACAAAGGCTCTAAATAAAAACGTTTTGATGTGATCATGGTGATCCATACAAGAACCTTTTGTATTATTTTATTTTGTGTGTTGTTCATTTTATCTATTTTCCCTTTAATTTTATTTATTAAGGGATAATGGTAATAAATAGATTTAAGTTTTTATATTAAAATGATTTAACATAAATTAAATGGAAAGCGTTACTAATTTAACAAAAATGACCTTGGTTTCAGAGTACTTAGGAAAAAGTTGAGCAGCTTTTTGCCTTTAGTTTTTTGTTTTATGTCTAGAAAGGTAGCAATTCAGTTGGACTTATCAAAAATATTAAGAACGTTGGTTAAAGTTGTGCTTAACTCTGGCTGCAAGAATTGTTACCTTTTGGAATTGTAGCTTCGGCACTCAAATATAATATAAATCATTAAGGTTAAATCGTTAAGGCTCTACCGTCCTCAAAAGGTTAAAAAGCTAGATAAAAAGAACTTTTTATAAACAAGTTTTTAATTTTTCTGTCATAAATCATAAATTTGAAACCTGTAAAAATGAAGATTGTAAATATGGGACATGCCAAAACAAATAAAATAACTTGCGATTTTTTCCCGAAATATCTTTCCACACAGCACATTTGCTGAAAACGAATTAAATTTTGCTGAAAGATGGATAAAAGTATTAAAATTATGCATTGTCATCGTGTTCTGAGCTATTCTAAAAGTTTCGAATGTCTAGCTACTCAGGAAGTTATTTAGAAATCGATTAAAAGATTTGCACTGGACAAACAAACAAACAAGAAAGCAAGCTAATAAAAACTTAGTACATTGTTATTTGTTTTAAGCAAGATTATCAAAAATCAGAAATTAAAGTAAGTAAAAAAGTACAGGCTTCATTCCTAATTTTAATTCTACGCAATTTGAGCCCTATATCAACTTCATAAATAGTACAGGTGCCATTTCAATACAACGATAAAACTTGTAATGAGATAGTAGTGGTAGGGAATTGAAATAGGGCTAAAATTGTGCAGAATTCAAATTAGGAATTAAGCTTGTACTTAGATTTTTTATATCTTGCTTAGAACCAATTAAATGTTCATTTGAATGTTTTCTTAACTTTTAAGAGCTGTAGAGCCTTAAAAATGCTGACAAAATAGATAGATTTAAAGAGCATCAATGATGACTATTTAGATAGTTTTAAAAAGTATCAATGATAACTACTTAAAGAGAGTTTAATCGTTAACAATATTGAGTACTTTGATAGATTTAGAAAGCATCAATAATGACTACTTACAGATATTTAAATCGTTAACAATGATGGCTACTTACAGATATTTAAATCGTTAACAATGGTTACTATTTAGATTGATTTAAAGAGTCATAACTGATGAACGTAATAACTATCAATAAATACTAAATAGAAAGATACAACCTTGTATGTATTTCAAATAAAAATGAATGGTTAGTCAATAAAAATGATCAAAACTAATATTTAACCATTTATTTCATGCTTTGCTATAAATTATTTACTGCCTTATGAATAAGATTATGGAGTAAATAATTGAAATGATATAAAATGAAATTACCATTTTGAGAAATGTGGTGCAGAGTACGGCGGAAGTGTTGTAGGGTAGAAATCAATACCTGACAGCTGTCTCTGTTGACAAGTGCCTCAACAGGCTCGACGGCAAATCTCAATAAAGTCAACATGGCTGCTTAATATACTCTGTGGTGTGGTGCTAACGTAAGCTTAATTTTGATTACTTAAATTCTCTCTTTACAACTAATTAATAGATGAAATAATGAATGTACCGGAAGTAATAGGACTGGAAATAAATGCAGAAAAAAGTGAACTATAAAATAAATAGGCAAGGGAAAGAAAAAGTGTTGATAACGTCAATAGAAGTTTAACAGATAGAAGAATTCGTGAAGATTGCTATGCATAAACGATATCACCCTGAGAGAAGTCAGAAGGAGGATTACACTGGCATGGAAAGCATTCTACAGAAATAAATTAATTTTTAGATCGGAGATTGATGTAAGCATAAAAAATAAGTGATGGAAGTCAACAGTGTTACCGGTAATCACTTATAGTTGTGAAACTTGGGTTATGAACACAGCAATACTGGGGAAATTAAGAGTGAAAATAAAAGGAATGGAAAGAAGTATGATAGGGATAAGAAGAAGAGAAAGAAAGAGCAATAGACGGATAGCTAGGCAAAAAAAAAGGCAGATAAAAAGGACAGTATTATCTAGGAATTGGACATGGGCAGGCCATATAGTTAGGATAAGAGACGATAGATGGAAGAGAAAGATATTAGACTGGTGGCCTTTGGAAGGTCAAAGAAAAGAAGGAAGACCGTTTAGAAAATGAGTCCAATAGATGAGAACAGCTTGCGGTGGAGTAACTTGGAAAAGGGTGGCAGTGGATAAAAGGATGTTGAAGAGGATGTGTGTGATCTTTAACGAAGAATGATTGAAATAATAATCAAATAAAAGGTTTTGAAATCACCGTTTCCATGGGGGTTTGAATACCAAAACCATTTTCGAAACGGTTTGAAAATTCATGGAGACTTAGTAATAATATGTAATTGATGACAGGGTTGTTGGCATGACGCTCCATCAGCTTCATAAACTGTATAGATGAACTGTATAGAATAGAGGTGGTTAGAGGTTGTAAGAGGTGGTTAGAGATGGTAAGAGGTAAGAGGTGTTTAGAGGTGGTTAGAGATGGTAAGAGGTGGTTAGAGATGGTAAGAGGGGGTTTCAGGTGGATAAAGGTAGTTTTAGAGGTGAATAGACGTGGTTAAAGTGGGTTAGAGGTAGTTAATAGTGGTTAGAGATTCTAAGAGGTGGTTTGAGGTGGTTAGAGATGGTAAGAGGTGGTTAGAGGTGGTTAGAGATGGTAAGAGGGGGTTTCAGGTGGTTTCAGGTTAGCAAAGGTAGTTAGAGGTGAATAGACGTGGTTAAAGTGGGTTAGAGTAGAGGTGGTTAGAGAGGATTAGAGAAGGTTAGAGGCGAATAAACGCGGTTAGAGAACGTAAAGAACGTAGTTAAGAGAGATTAGAGATGGATAAAGGTGGTTAGAGATGGTTGCAGGTGGATAGAGGTGGTGTAAGTTGTTTGAGCCAAATTGGCACTCTTAAAGAGATATTTAATGTATAGAAATACTTATTTAATACCTTCATAAAGCAGAGCATTATTTTTTAAATGAAACATAATTCGATATTAATTAAAACTTTATCTTATTAGTAAAGATGAGGATTTATAAAAACAGAGAAAATATGAGAGATCTCATAAAATCTTTCATTATTATTATTAGAGATAAGAGGATAAAAATTAACTGGATTCTTGCTATTCAAAAAAATAAAATCCTTCATTTTCCATGCCTTTGTCGATACTTAAAGATATTGATATTGATATTGAAAAGTATTATTATAATACTACTTGGGTCTATTGAATTTCCATCAATGTGCCTTTATCGCATAAAAGTCTATATTTTTCCTCGTGAAAAAGGTTTAATTTTCTTTCTCATAATATTCTTAGAGCTTTTGTTATTTTCGTCTTAAAATATAATCTCGCTTCATGATATTAAGCTTTAAGCTGACGATTTAAAATTACATTTTATGTTATTCGCTACTTTATAATATTAATATTAGAAGCTAAGGGATATTGAAAATATGAAAGAATATACATTTGATCTTTAGTATATACATACTTATATCGTTTTAGCGAATTTTTTAAGAATATTAATTTATTGCAATGACTTTAGATTTTTTGCAATGTCTCCATGGCAATTCGTTTTAAGACTATTCGTAATCGATTCCTGAAATTCAACACTTATTTTTGTATGTATGTCTGTATGTATATAATATGTTTGCATCACTCCAGACTATATCTCGCCCTAAGATGCACTTAAATAATCCAATCAAACGTTTAAATTTCAATAATATCAAAATAAATCATGAGTTCGTTGGCCAGCATTTTTGGAGTCCATTTAGGGGTCAAATTTTAACAATTTAGGGTCAACAAACATTATAGTGCTGCCCAGAACATTATAGCAATAATCATTTCAATAATTCGTAAAACAGAAAAATACTTTTCTGCTAAATTCCATTTTGCTGCCTAGTTACATAAATAACTATTTCCTACTTGCGGCAGCAAACTTACGCATTATTGAACTGTTTTTATGCATGAAAATGTAATATCTCTGAGGTTTGCAAGAAAACTTTACAATACGCAGCAAAATGTGATTTTGCTTCCTAGGCGGCAAGATCGTGTTTNGGAAATTTGTAGTATTTGTATAATCGTAGTAGTTTGAAAGAAGTTTAAACTGCTCAACAATTATACTACAAATTTCCAATGGAAATTCGCTCGGCTTGCGGATACCCGCGGTAGGATTTATTTTATAAGTGGAGTAAGTATCTAAAGAAGAACATTCTGTACACCTTCTTTAGATTGATATTCCCCTCTGTTTTTTTCTTATTTGGGACAAAGGAATATCAAACTCCTGATTTTATAAGGGGAGTAACAGTCTTAAGAAGAACATTTTGTAGACTCTTTAGATTGTTATCCCTGTTTTTTTTTTTTATAAGGGAAGTAACAATGTAAAGAAGTGCCCATTACTATACAATATCCTTAATGCATCGCCTTCATGTGGACATAGGGCAATAACAAAGCAAATTGAAATTTTGGATGATTCTGCTTAAAGTTTGACGTATAGTTACAGTGTCTCACCGTATAACTTGCGACTGTAATGAAAACCATTCTATGTAATAACTAGACTATAAAGAGTGATAAGAAGGAGTGCTAAAGTACCACAGCAAGATAAAAGTGGTCTTTGATAAGGTGCGATACTCAAATTCACCAAAATCCCAACATTATACAAAATACGTGTGGTGGAGCACCCGGTAGGAACGAAGTTCCTTACATTTTTCATTAAATATAAATAATAAAATCACACTGCTAAGTACGTATACGTTGCTAACTACTTATACATGGCGGAGTTAGAAAAGAGACAAAATTAAAAGTAACTAACTGTTCGTACCTAGCGAAGTTAGTGTTATTTGTATCATTAAAGCAAACGTCTTACAATAAATATGTATTCAATATAAGAAAAAAAGTTAGTTATGATTGTTAAAGAATGTTAGATTGAAATAAGTGACATTTGACATATTATAACAAAATAAACAAAACAAGTAAGTAACAGGCTTCCTTAATAACACTTTTTCCCGTCTTAACATTTTTTAAGCTTACGTTTACGCGAGCGTTACGCGTGAACGCTTGGGCGGATAACGTTGTCCAACGAACTTAGCCTGGGTATTGGTAAAATGAACATGTGTACCTACTAAATTTCAACTAACTCGGTGAACTTTTACTCATGCTATTGTCATCTGTAGATTTCGTGACGGATTTTGCGTGAAGGTGACTTTGTGACGGTGATTTTGGTCGTTTTTTCGGATTCTCTCGCGGGATACAGAACGTGTCATAAGGAACTTCGTTCCAATAACATTGAAACAAGTCAGACAAGCTTTCTCATATATGGATTTTGATACAATATTAAAATTCCATAATAATTGACCGAGGTTCTTTTTTTTCCCCGGTCTTGCCCAGGTACTGGACCGTTTTGCATTTTGTTTGAAAATGTTTGTCACGCGCTTACGGCCAAACGCTTTGTTCGATTTTCTTTAAATTTGGCATGGATGTTTTTTGAAGTCATAAAAAATAACGTATGAGTTTTATATTTAATGAATTCAATTTTTACAATTTTTACAAACAAAAATAAAATTAAAAATATTTTTTGTTTATCATGAAATTTGGCATGAATATTCCTCCAAGTCTANAATCCATATTGTTTACTTCACGAGATTTCATTATTCCTCTAGATGAATCAATGTGACATATTTTTTTTTTTGCCAGTGCCAGTGTCGGTTTCTACAATAGACTGTTTTTGATGGGATTGTTGAAAATTTAAATTATTACTATTTTATTATTTTAACTTTTTTTCGCAAAGGAAAGAGAGAGGAGATAAATAGAGTCTATTTCAGATTTGACTGCCTAAAATTACGTTTATTGCAAGTTATACCACGCTAAGGTATGAAATTCAAGAAAAATTCGAATTTTTTAATTGAACGAGAACAAAAAACATACCAGACAATTTTCACTCGGTTATGATATGACAACCAGCGGCGTATCCAGGATTTGATTTTTTAAAAAATATTTTGTTGACTGTGAACTCTTTTTTCCTGTTAAATTGTCTTTAAACAAACTATGTATATTCAAAATATATTTTTCCTACTAGCGGCAGCAAAACTACGCATTATTGAACTGTTTTTAGGCATGAAAATGCAATTTCTCTGAGGTTTAAAGAAAACTTTACAACACGCGGCAAAATTGTGTTTTGCTGAGCATTTTTCCAGGCTGAGCCACGCCCACATTCCCCGCTTCAAATAAATAAACAAACTACCTCTTGTTATATATAATCTTTAACCTAAATTATTTGAACAATTTACCATAAAAATATTTTAAATTTATAAAAATAAGGTTTATAAATACTTATAATAGATTATATTTATAAAATAGAATGGATTAAAAAGATAAAAAAGAAATAAAATATTACAGAAAATATTAGGTCTTAAAATAATCGTAAATAATTAAATTAGTAACAACACTACAGCTTGTCTATTATCGTCATTTTGTTTTGATTTACTGTATTTCTGTCAATTCATTTTTTATAATTGTAACATTTGATATTATTGCTTTTTTTTTCTTTTTTAATAATTTAAATAGAATTAGAATTGTTTAATGCTTCATAAGTACATAACTCTTAGCATTTTAACTTAAATAGTTCAATAATAGTATTTGATAAGTAAGTAAGTATTAGTAGGAAAAATATTGTATGCAACAAGGCAGCAAAGGAAACATTTGTGCCTCGTTGATATATATATTGCCTGCCTTGGCTTCGCCTCGGCAGTTAATTTCCATAGTCTGACCTCACCTCCGGCTCGGAGGCTAACTTAATCATTCGTCAGAAAAATTCCATTTTGCTGCCTAGTTACATAAATAACTAATTGGATAACATGTTTAACAATTATTTTAGTAATACACTTACTATCAATAAGATAAATTATACAAAGAAGCAGAGCGAACTATTTTCTAATTCTTAACTCCCAGAAAGCAATAAAACTTGCTTTATTGAATCTTGTTATTGTAACACCAAATATAAAAACTTAACATAAACTTCTTAACTACTTCAATGTAACTAACATACAATCATAGCTTCTGCTACCTTAAGTAATATCGAAAGCATCTGTTTTGACAGATTTAAATAACGGGGGAAAATTAAATAAATTTGACAATAATAGTTTTTAAAAGCATAATATCATTAAAGTATACGAAATAGGACGCTAGAATGCTATTTGGCTAAAAAATTGGCTGACTATTATTTTATATAATTACCTTTCAAAAAGCTTAAAGTAAATGAACTTTAAGTTTGAAATAGTTATAACTATTTTTTTTTTTAATAATAAATATCATGATAACATTTAAAGAGATAAAGAGAAAAAAATACCTAATTAATTTTTTTTTTTTTATCAATTAAAAAATGGAAATCGCATACTAATGATGCCAAGGGCGTGAATAAATGCAAAGAAAGCGTATTACAATGCAAACTCGTACTTACACGGAAAAAAAAGAAGAAAAAAAAGGATAAAGTAGGTGATGAAGAAAAAAAAATATATAATTAAATTTTTGGAGCGCTAACGAAGGATGAGTGGGTCGTAGTCCCAATTAAGTGGAGGGTGTAGGGGGCCCGG
>KZ651874.1:323768-335558 GCA_001010745.2 Gerris buenoi
GAAAGCTCTTTGAGAGTACAGTAATTGTTGTTATGTACACTTTTATCATATTTTCATATTATAAATGGGGGGGGGGGGTTAATATGGAAAAAACACGATTTTTGCTATTTTATACCCTAAATTGTCAAAATGTGACCCCTAAATGAATTCCAAAAAATCTGGCCAACGAACTCATCCTTTCTTTTTATATAGGTAATTGACATTTTAAAATTTGTTTGAAATTTTTAAGTTCATTCTTAGGAGAGATATCTTCTGGAGTGACACATATATATGTATATACATACATATACATATATACAATACATACATGTACATGTTTATACATACATACATAAAAAAAAGTGTTAAAATTTAGGGATCGACTCAGAATGGCCTGAAACGGATTTCCATGAAAAAAATTTTCACAAAGTCTCGTTACAAAAATTTTTAAGCCATTGCAATAGCTTAAAAAAATAAACATATTCTGTCTAATACAAAAATATTCAATAAATTATTTTTAACTGTATACCTAACATTTTAATTTAGCTGAAAATTAGAATATATAAATGGCCAAAGTGGTGAACACAAGGTTTTCCTAGTGTCTTCATTCGAACACTTTTACCATTTATTACCATAATTCACCATGCATTGAGGATCCATTTATATTTGACAATCTAGCAAGAAACTTAGAAAATAGCCACTCAACACTTCAGCTCAACCCTCCACTTCTCCTAAGTTCTATCTATATTTATGGTCATTTTTCAGTTTATTCATTTAAATGTCTTCATATTCCGATTATATTTCATCCATTGTAACTACGCTCTGAGTATAATACAAATTATACAGTTCTATTTCAAACCTATAACACAGTCCACTCACTTTCATATTTAATTATTATACCCAGTCGAGGCCAGGTCAACTCAAACCTCCCTGGCGCGAACAATCCTCTTAAATAAAAATATGACAAAAGTGAACATAACAACAATTACTGTACTCTTAAAGAGCTTTCCAACGACATGCATCATGAAGAGCATATATACTATTTTAACTTTTGTACCCCGTAACTCGTAACCATGTGTACCAATTTGGACCATTTTAGATTTATACTTTCCTGTGGTTGACCACATTGACCGTGCCGAAATTTGTGTGGATCGGTTCAGCCGTTCAGGAGGAGTATATGCCCAAACAAATGCAAAGTGGAGTGTAAGAGTTTTTCTTCGCACAGCTCTACAGGGTGGCACAAAAGTATGGAAACCCCTAAACAACTCGTCAGAAATGCATTTTTTTGAAACAAGTTAAATACAAAAGTTTCAGGATTTTTCCTTAGCTATTCAATGGTGACCTTGGATTTGACCTTAAACTNATTGAGGATCCATTTATATTTGACAATCTAGCAAGAAACTTAGAAAATAGCCACTCAACACTTCAGCTCAACCCTCCACTTCTCCTAAGTTCTATCTATATTTATGGTCATTTTTCAGTTTATTCATTTAAATGTCTTCATATTCCGATTATATTTCATCCATTGTAACTACGCTCTGAGTATAATACAAATTATACAGTTCTATTTCAAACCTATAACACAGTCCACTCACTTTCATATTTAATTATTATACCCAGTCGAGGCCAGGTCAACTCAAACCTCCCTGGCGCGAACAATCCTCTTAAATAAAAATATGACAAAAGTGAACATAACAACAATTACTGTACTCTTAAAGAGCTTTCCAACGACATGCATCATGAAGAGCATATATACTATTNGGGGGGGGACTTTTGGACCACCCGTATATTTAAATGGGGTGCACTTACTATTTAAATAGTCTACACAAGACCTTTTTCAAAGTTTTTTGCCCCTCAAATTTATAGCTAAAATTCATTTCCCCTCGGGGTATGATTTTTCAACGCCTGAAAAATCCCATCAAAATCGGCCCTATTGATTAGGCTCCACCCGTTTTCACAGATGACAGACTACTGAAAATGTTTATTGACTCAGGGGATATCAAAACATCAAAATTGATTTTTTGGACCATCACAATACTTTCTCTTTATATATACTACGTATAAAAGAAAGTAAAAAAGTCCAGTCATGGACCATGACTTAATGAGCGAATTTTCAAAGAAATCTGCGTATATTATTGCCTTATGATAA
Source organism: Gerris buenoi (assembly GCA_001010745.2). Classification (NCBI taxonomy): domain Eukaryota; kingdom Metazoa; phylum Arthropoda; class Insecta; order Hemiptera; family Gerridae; genus Gerris; species Gerris buenoi. The sequence goes on from KZ651874.1 coordinate 325,897, forward strand.
TAAAGCAAAATTTTGGTTTAGAATTTGGATGGATGAAAAAATAATGTTTGGATACACACAGGTACGGAGTACAAAAGTCAAAATAGTATTTACCCTTTAAGATGCACATCGTTGGAAAGCTCTTTGAGAGTACAGTAATTGTTGTTATGTACACTTTTATCATATTTTCATATTATAAATGGGGGGGGGGGGTTAATATGGAAAAAACACGATTTTTGCTATTTTATACCCTAAATTGTCAAAATGTGACCCCTAAATGAATTCCAAAAAATCTGGCCAACGAACTCATCCTTTCTTTTTATATAGGTAATTGACATTTTAAAATTTGTTTGAAATTTTTAAGTTCATTCTTAGGAGAGATATCTTCTGGAGTGACACATATATATGTATATACATACATATACATATATACAATACATACATGTACATGTTTATACATACATACATAAAAAAAAGTGTTAAAATTTAGGGATCGACTCAGAATGGCCTGAAACGGATTTCCATGAAAAAATTTTTCACAAAGTCTCGTTACAAAAATTTTTAAGCCATTGCAATAGCTTAAAAAAATAAACATATTCTGTCTAATACAAAAATATTCAATAAATTATTTTTAACTGTATACCTAACATTTTAATTTAGCTGAAAATTAGAATATATAAATGGCCAAAGTGGTGAACACAAGGTTTTCCTAGTGTCTTCATTCGAACACTTTTACCATTTATTACCATCATTCACCATGCATTGAGGATCCATTTATACTTGACAATCTAGCAAGAAACTTAGAAAATAGCCACTCAACACTTCAGCTCAACCCTCCACTTCTCCTAAGTTCTATCTATATTTATGGTCATTTTTCAGTTTATTCATTTAAATGTCTTCATATTCCGATTATATTTCATCCATTGTAACTACGCTCTGAGTATAATACAAATTATACAGTTCTATTTCAAACCTATAACACAGTCCACTCACTTTCATATTTAATTATTATACCCAGTCGAGGCCAGGTCAACTCAAACCTCCCTGGCGCGAACAATCCTCTTAAATAAAAATATGACAAAAGTGAACATAACAACAATTACTGTACTCTTAAAGAGCTTTCCAACGACATGCATCATGAAGAGCATATATACTATTTTAACTTTTGTACCCCGTAACTCGTAACCATGTGTACCAATTTGGACCATTTTAGATTTATACTTTCCTGTGGTTGACCACATTGACCGTGCCGAAATTTGTGTGGATCGGTTCAGCCGTTCAGGAGGAGTATATGCCCAAACAAATGCAAAGTGGAGTGTAAGAGTTTTTCTTCGCACAGCTCTACAGGGTGGCACAAAAGTATGGAAACCCCTAAACAACTCGTCAGAAATGCATTTTTTTGAAACAAGTTAAATACAAAAGTTTCAGGATTTTTCCTTAGCTATTCAATGGTGACCTTGGATTTGACCTTAAACTTGCCCTTAAGGGTCATTTGAAGGTCAACTTTGTTATTTTAAATGGGAACCCCCATTTTTTATTGCAGATTTGAAAAGAGCAGGAAATTTTATGAAAAATATGACCTTGACCATGTCCTTGAGCATGCCCTTTAAGGTCATTCTAAGGTCAAAATTGTTTTTCCAATGGGAAACCCTAATTTGTATTGCGGATTGCGAAATAACCAAAATTTTCCCATTAACAGTGGCCTTGACCATAGCCTACACAACGCCCTTGACCATGACCTTCAAGGTCATTTCAACCCTTCCCCCTCCCCTTTTTTATTAATTTATTTGTTTTTAGTACTTTTATTCAATTTTTTTTCTTCATGGTCTTATTTCTGGTCATAGTCAAGGATGTGGTCGACCTGGGAAAAAAATTTAATAAAAGTACCAAAAACCATTAAATTAATAAAAAGAGGGAGGGGGAAGGGTTGAAATGACCTTGAAGGTCATGGTCAAGGGCGTTGTGTAGGCTATGGTCAAGGCCACTGTTAAAGGGAAAATTTTGGTTATTTCGCAATCCACAATACAAATTAGGGTTTCCCATTGGAAAAACAATTTTTACCTTAAAGGGCATGCTCAAGGACATGGTCAAGATCATATTTTACATAAAATTTCCTGCTCTTTTCAAATCTGAAATAAAAAATGGGGGTTCCCATTTAAAATAACGAAGTTGACCTTCAAATGACCCTGAAGGGCAAGTTTAAGGTCAAATCAACGGTCACCATTGAATAGCTAAGGAAAAATCCTGAAACTTTTGTATTTAACTTGTTTCAAAAAAATGCATTTCTGACGAGTTATTATGGGGTTTCCATACTTTTGTGCCACCCTGTATTATTATCTAATAAATTTGTTGTTCGAGCGTTATACCTATAAATTTGAATAATATAATATAGCTAATTCCAAGGAACATAAAGTACAGAAGTAATTACAAAACTAGGCTCATTCTATCAGAGATTTTGGTTATGCTACTTAGTAAACAAACTTATAACTTAAGTTCAATAAGTTATTTTATAACTTGTATAATTATTTCTTATCTTATAGAAATAACGTAAACTTATCTACTGACAACTAATAAAAGACTAATGTTGACTAATTTTGACTTTAGTTGAAATCAAAACATTATTTGTAAATTAAACTGTACAATTAATTCAAGCATTACTTATCTTACATTTTATCTGTAAACAAGAACTTTAACAATATAATCACGAAACAGTTACAAGTTGTAATGATTTTAACTGGAATAACTTAGATTAAAAACACCCAGAACTACAACAATAAGTTCTAAATCACAGAGTAGAACTTACCGTCCACGCGATAGTAAACTTAAAACTTTCCAAGTAACAACGTCAAGTCAAGGTAATAGTTCCTTATAATAAACTCAAAAATATTATTGTAATAACTATAATAGAACCACAATATTACACCAATAATTGTGAGGCAATAAAAGAAATTGCTACGAAAAAAAAAAAAAAAATCTAACAAAAGTTTCTTTTATACTTAGTGATACTAAATTTATATCCAATAATTTTTTTTTTTAATAACAAGTTTTTTATTGGCATAAGTAACAAATCCAGTAATATTTAATTGAAGCAAGCGTATTCAACGAAATATGCTTCGTGTCTGTGTGGCTGAAAATACTTTTGTAAATAAATTTTTATAGTAAAACCAACACCGACACCGCTATGAAGTTATAAGTTATAAAGATCGATGAACGTTTAAAATAGAGGAAACAACGTTTTTTTACTACGTTTTTATTAACTTGGTTTCTTGTTTGTTTATTTGTTTGTCCGGTACAAATCTTGCAATCGAATTTTAAGTAACATTCCGAGTAGCTAGACATTTGAAACTTTCAGAACAGCTCAGAACACGATGACAATGCATTATTTTAATACTTTTAGTCATTTTTTAGCAGACTTTAATTTGTTTGCTGTATGGAAAGTTAGTTCGGAAAAAATCCGCAAGTTATTTTATTTTTGTTTTGTTACATCCAATTATTTTGGCAATCTTCATTTTGACGGGTTTCAAATTTGTGTTTTTTTATTAAGCGGCCCACACACTAACAGTTTAACTGAAGATAATGATCTGACAGTCCACGGAGCTTGGCCACACACTCGTCAGTTTTCCTTAAGATGACGGATTGCAGTCGGAGGTGAACTGTAGGTGTGTGGAGGGTAGAGGCGAGGATCGGATGGAAGGGGAGACGACAGTCCGTGGACTGTCAGGCAGTGCCTTATCATCTTTAATTTGTTTATTTCCCTCCGTCGTAAATAAAATTTTAACCTGATATAAGACGAAGTCTCTGTGAAGTGAAGTGATATATTTTATGATATTTTAAACTGAGGCCGGGTACGTAGGGAACAGTCCTTTTTTCTGCCTATAACTATCATACTCTTGAACTTAATTAACTTTTTTCTCAATATTCAAAACATATTTATTGCAAGACGCTCGCTTCAATGATAAAAAGAAGTTTTTCTTTTGATTTTGCCTTAACTCTGCTAAGTTTCTACAAATAGTCATCTACTTTTAATGTTGTCTTTTATAACTCCACCATTTTTAAGTAGTTAGCATCGTATATTTAGCAGGTGTCCCGCGACCCCGCACTTATTTTTACTTACATGGAAATAGAAAATGGAAGTATGGTGATACCCTCCAAAAAGTGATTCCGAGATCTCTGAGAAGGAGGGGCCTTACGAACCCGGGGATATCATTAAAATCCGTTTAATATACATGTATGTCTGCAGTGGCGTAGCTAGGCGTCGGCGATGTCGGCGGTTGCCGACGGCCTCGCACCCTAGAGGGCCTCGCAAAAAAATTAAATCCTCATACAAAACAAATCCATTAAATTCCACTGCAAATTGAAAATTTTTTTACGAACTCTTAAATCATAAATTTTTATTTTTTCAGCAGATTGACGGTATTTCGGTAACTGTGGCAACACTGACTAGTGCACCCTATCAGTCAAGCTAATGTTTTCGACCGAAGTCTTCTTATCTCTTTCTTAGAATGCAATCCTATCGAGTAAAAATCGGTCCGAGACAACTCAGACAAACTTTCTCATTTACCAGCTCATAATTACCTAGCCCAGTGTTTTCCACATATTAGTCTTCGTATATACATTTAATTATTATTGAACATTTAATTAAAATTGATCATAAAAAAGACTTCTCTGGGCGGGGAATCGAACCCAGGCTCTCTCCGTCTGCGTTGTAAGCTATTTTCTCAGGAACTACATTTTTCCCGGTAAAAACGGCTTTAATCGTTAGATTAGTTTTTAAATGGACTACATTTTAGAATTTTTTAAAATCAGAATAGTAGGATCCGTTTTTGAGAAATAATTTTTTTTTACGTTGTTTCAGAGTTTTTGGGGGGTAGCGTCCCCAAATTTGGAGCTAAAATTCATTTCTTCATTTCACCTCGAGGTATAATTTTTCTGAACATGTATGCCAAATTTCGTAAAAATCGGCCCAGTAGTTTAGGCTCCAGGCGTCTGCACAGGCGACAGACATTTTTTAAAAACCACTTTTTTTGGACTCAGGGGACCTCAAAACGTGTAAATCCATCAAAATCTCGAATTCGCAAAAAATCGAATTTTCGCGCCATCACAGTACTTTCTCTTTATGTGAGAAAGTAAAAATTTTGGAATGGAAAATTCGCGAATAATATAAAAACTGTAAATAAGTATATAAGGAGGTAGTCGGGCACGGAGGATTCATTCAATGTAGAGGTGGGGAAGAAGTTGGCCAAGTGTGAAGACTTGCTCACACATCTAACTTCTATACTCTGTCGCTCAAAACAACTTTTACGATACATTTTAGAACATAATTTTCTAAAAATATAACCAAATATTTACATAGCTATCAGAATTATACTGACAGTTCTGGTCAGTAAAGCTTCGGCTGAGAGGAGCTTCTCGAAGCTGAAACTTATTAAGAACCACATTTAAGAAGCACAATGGGCCAACAGAGACTATCTGCATTGGCAATTTTATTGATTAAAGCTGAAATAGCGTCTCGTTTAGGCTACAACTCAGTACTGAAAAATTCAGACAAGCAAAAAGCCGAAACAATGGTTGTATGCTGTTTGATTAGCATTAGATGTTTAGAGGTAGCTGTTATTTAAAGGTTATTTGACAATGAACTCGTTCTTATTCTTCTCAGGTATTGCTGTTTAATTATATTTGTAATTAATTTGAATTAATTGTATGATTATTTCTATAAAAAAAATCAATTAGTAATTAATTAAAGGGCCTCGCAAAGAGGATCCATCGCCGACGTCCATGTTTGATTTAGCTACGCCACTGTATGTCTGTATGACTGTGCGTATGTAGGTACGTGCTTACGCTCGTTCGTAACTTTAATATCATCGCTTCAAGACATCGTATTGAGATGCGGTATGCAGCACTTTTTAGAACTTTCGTCGGAAAAATTGATGGCGCAAACCCAAACATCGTAGCACACGACGTTTCGGAGCTTCAGTCACTTAAGCACGAAATCGTTCTGTCTACGATAACTTCAGAAGGCTTTATTATTTGAATTAAATTTTCTTCGAGCACAATCGCACAGGCGGTTTGGAAGATATTGGCATTTTAGTGTTTTATGTTGCAAAAACTATAATAGACATTAGCTGTTTGTACGATGTAGTTTATACAGAGTTCTCTCTTGCTCACGTATTGACATTTCACGGCAACATTTCATAGAAGTCATGTGTGGGATTTCCACACCGGTAACTTTATTAATATTTTATTGAAAACTCTTTGAGTTGTATTTAATTTGAGTAATAGTTCGATAGAAAGCAAGTCATCTTTTATATAATCGAGTAGTGTCCCGACGACGACTCACCTCTAAATGATTTATAACGTTAAAAATTGATGCGCCATAAGCTGGGATCGAACCCGGGGCTTCTGGGTGAAAGCCAGATGCTTAACCAATTGCGCCATACGTATATAACGAATATAGGATCACAAAACTTCCTATTTAAAGGTTTTAATTTTAATTACCTATAACTGCATACAACTTACTATTTAAACAGTAAATATCTCTTTAAATATATATTTAAATTATAACTAATTATCTATCAGCTCTTTTTCTAAACCATATTTATTATTCTGCCCGTTACGCGGGCCTAACGGCTAGTTTAATAATAATCAAAGTGTCTAACCATCTCAAACCATCTTTTGTCATTGTTGCGATGTATTCTTGCATACAAAAAAGCCTTTTGTTTATTAAATTCATTACTCTATGTATACTTCATAGATGATTAAGTTATGTAGAATGTCAGATAAAATAACTAATTTTATATGGAACTTACCTTTATTTGTTAAAACAGTGTTATAATTTATCCCACTGCCTTTTCCATTGATTTCTTATTTAATTGCACTATTGGTTTCAGATACTATAACAAATGTTAAAACTGACTGAATAACCTGCTTTTAAAGTTTTATTGTTTATTGGTACATTTTTGAGGTATTTAATTCTTTAAAGATGAGCATCATCTTTGTTAAATTCTTTGTTTAGTATTAAACAAAGAAACTCAATTGAATCGTGATCAAAACAATTTCTTAATATGTATATTAAACATGGCAAAACATTGTGGTAATCTAAGAATATATTGTAACATTAAACAAAATTGTTAATAACTAAAGAAATTCATTATAAATATATATTGTAACAAAATTATATTATATGAAATAATGTGTGTATTTGTATTAAATTGTTTACAATTTATACAGGATATTCTGGGAATTTCAGTTTTAACTTCAATAACCAGAATTTAAAGCAAACTAACTTATTTATCCTAGTAGAAAGATGTCTTCAAAATGAAATTATATGTCCGTACAAAGATAACATTTGAGTTTTGAAGCTTAACTAGTTAGCGAAGATAAATTAACACAAGAAAACACAATGAACAATCCTTTGTTCATACAGTTTTTCACTTCATCTCTTTTGAAAATGAAGCAAGAAGGAGTGGGGGGGGGGGATTTCCCTCTCTTAAAATATATAGGAAAAGCGTCCCCCCCCCCACTTTCCCTTATAAACATAGGACATGCTTTTCCCTTCTAACTTTTACCCCCCTTTGCGCCATGTTTTTTCAACATGGAGTAGGGAAAATTCAAATCGGATTGGCCAGGGAACACAAACATCCCAGTAATCCTATTACCCGAGAAAACAATCCTGCGGACAAAACGCCCTTGCGTTACCTTCTGCTGATTCGACGCGTTTCTCAAACAATCCCCCCACCGTTGTTGAAATTAATTATTTCCGACCGATTTAAATTTAAGATGTTTCTCTTCTCCTCTTTTGTTTACTTTTCTACTTTGAGGCCGTTTTTGATTGTTCTTAACTTATTTTCATTGATCTTTGGAATTTCAAAGAGCATATTTCATTAAATATTTGAAAGGAATAAGGAATAATAATTTATACATTTTGAACGGAAACATTGTATTCACTTTTGAGAACGAAAACGTTTTATGTCTCCGATTTTAAAAATTCCAAGACAGAAATCCGTTTCAGACATCAGAGAACATTTTTGGTCTCGTGTCTGTCAGTCGGTCTGTGTGTCCGCGAATCCTGAAACGTGTGACGATAACTTGAGTCAATATTGACCGATTTTAATGAATTTTGGTAGACATGTTTATTTTACCAATGACCAGGACGAGTTCGTTGGACAACGTTATCCGTCTAAACGTTCACGCATAACACTCGCGTAAACGTGAACTACAATTGGAATTTTAGGTCGGAAAAAATCTACCTTCATCTATTCAATGAGACAAACATTTTTTTCATAAGAAATTTTTTAGTGTAACAAACAGCGACACTACTGTGAAGTGTAAAATATCGCTAAAAACTATTAATAGTTTTTACACAATAAACATTTTAACAATAAATTAATATCACAATAATGTTAATATAGCAAATTTAATTTTCGTGAAATTAACGAAATTGTAACTTTTTGTTTTAAGATGTTTTTCAACTGCCGACCCATGTCATTCAAGCCAACAAACCTTCTATTTTATGGGTTTCTAAACTTTGTATTTATAAAATATTTCCATTATGTGATTTGGATATTATATTTAATTGAATTCTACAAACCAAATACCATGCACTACCCAACTTTAATATGAGCATATTAAGATGCAAAAATGTGAAATAATCGCAATTTTTAAGCTATTAATTTTTTTCCGTAAAATGGCATTAACGTTTAATTTTCATTCATAGGTTGAACTGATCAAAACAATTGGTAGGAAGCAACCAATTGTGTACGCATTATTCCCTAAACAAATCTTTTATATTTATATATTTGGCAACATCTACGAAAGATAAAAGTTATTAGAAGAAAGAAATGTAATCTATCTTTACTAGCAAAAAAAATTGTTACTCGAACATGATTTTGTCGAACAATACACTCAAAATGCGATTTATCAGTTAACCTCAGACTAAATGAGAATACTTAAGTGTTTTTTTGCTATTTATAATGATGATGTAGCTATAAAAACTTAAGAAACATTAAATAACAACGCTCAAAACTAAAAACAATTTCTTATCAATATTTTACTATTACGTATGACAGTGAAATGACGTTAGGGAGCACAAAAAAAAGTCGCCGAAGAAAGCCGAAGCAAAGGCAGTCGAGTACGATCGGGTCTAGCCCCGCCCACCACTAGTGTCTATACTGTGCAGTGCATTCAACCCTATCTTCTCTTTAGCCTGTATAATCTCTCTTCAAGGCCTATTCCATTATGACACGACTATTCATAATAACACAAACTTAACCCTTTGACTGCGGGACCAAATCCTTAGGGGTCAACTCTGGTGCGGAAATTTTTTCTTCTTTTTTTTACTCATTTATGGCATAAAAACGACTACTAGTTATAATAAATGGGAAAATTTAACTTTTTTTACCCAAAATTTAAGGAAAATTTAAGATATCACCAGGTGATACCTCACGCCATACAGTTGACTTAACCTTACTGTTGGGCGGAAGATATCACCTAGTGATACCAGGGTTATTGGTATTTTTTGCTCTAAAGACAGTCTTAAATGAACAGTGTCCAAAGGAAGAAGTACTGCAAACATTCTTGGTTGAAGCAGAACACAGTGTTAATGGCTGTATCACGTAAAGTTTTATTTTTCGTAAGTTCTCCTGGCTGCTCAAGCGTGGTTGAAGGCTGTGAGTTATCTGGACATG
>KZ651875.1:75788-87147 GCA_001010745.2 Gerris buenoi
CAGTACCTGTGCATAGTTTCCCCCCCCCCTTTACTAATTTTGTTTCACAATACCAACGAAACCCTTTTTACGTGAGACTTCACGCCTTACCAATTTATTTACTCCCATGGGAGGGAAGTAACACTTCCCTCCCTGTTATTAGCAATGTAAAGTCCACTTACACTTCAAGTCGTAGATAAAATAAATTTATACTTGAAATATTAAAAAAAAAAAAAAAGTATAAACTCTCAGTGTCTATAGGTAATAATTAGTAGAGTCTTAGTACCCCCAAACTAGTAGTAGTAGTCTAGTTCTTCCTACTAGAGCGGGTAGGACGAACCACTTGTTCGGACCTTGCAAGTAGGCCATCACTTAGGCCCTTTTTACGCCCCGTGGTTGAGAGTTCCAGCCTTCACTTCACACGTCATACATAAATATGTACATTGTACCGCCGAAGCGAGTATGATGTGATCAATAGTGAGCCATGTAAATCAGAGTGTCAGGGTGAGGAATCAAACCCCATCTCGTACCACTCATGATTCAGTGATGCCCGAGAAGACGTGTTTTAACCCACACGGTCACGCTGGCTCTCACCCCTACACTAAGTAGTACCCGGACGCTACACTAAGTAGTACCCGGACCCTACACTAAGTAGCACCCGGACGCTACACTAAGTAGTACCCGGACCCTACACTAAGTAGTACCAGGACCCTACACTAAGTAGTACCCGGACCCTAAGTTAATATTTAACTGAATATTAATAAACTGGGCATTGATAAAATGAACACGTGTTCAAAATTTCACAAAAATAAGTCAACATTTACTAACTTAAGTTATACTTTAAGTTATCGTCTAACTTTTCCAACACACTCACATTATAACATACAGTACCTGTGCATAGTTTGTTAAATATAAAGACGCTTATGCTCGCTTTGATTATAAAATGATGTCAAACTTACTTCATTATGTCAAACAGTGCTAGAGCTTGGCAAACTTAACAAATTGAATTTAATTTCCAAATCAAATTGAGCTATATCCGGCCCAAAGGACCAAAAGTTTAAAAGTATGTGATGTTTGAAACATAGACCGAACGATACATGTATCATTCCTAGCTAGAATTTAAAAATATATTATATTTATCAATTTTAAATGTATCTAAATTTACATACGTTTCATTGATATTTATTTAGTAATTTTTTGGAACTATAATTCCACGCAGATGAAACCCTTAAGATAAAACAAAAATGTGGGTTAGAAGTAAGACTATAATTAATTATTTAATTGGGGCCAGTTTAGTAGATTAATAATTCCACTATACATTATTTTTCTCTAAATTACTTACTTATATTTGAGTGACATTGATTGTTTTATTTTAGAACTCAACCTGTCATTAAGTTAAATAAACAGAAAGCATTATATTTGATAATGTTATTCCAATAATATTGGTTGCACTAATACAGTCATTTCATTTGAAAATCAAATATACAAACAAGACGAGCATTTACCTTAAAAATTATAATATTAAAATATAACGGTAGAGCCTTAATGTTTTCCAAAAAAATTAATATTATTCATATTTGNAGGACTTTGAAATTATAAGTGTACCCCGTGCAATAGGGGTACAAAGTTGGGTACCTTTGCTTATGGTAAATTAAAAATTATTAGTACTCTGGCATGATTGGTATCGTTATAAAGCCCTTCAAGAGTAAATTAAAGTTGTGCAAAAACATTTTTAACTTTTTCACGTTTCAGGTCATTTTTATCGAAAAAACTTTTTTTTCGTGTCAATTTTTATCATTTTTTCACGTTTTTCTTTACGGTTACCGTATCTTCTCATTGGGATGTATTAATACGATTTTGGGCTTTTGGATCCAAATTGGGTAATAAATTGTGCAGACGCCAAAGAAATTAAAATTTTATTCGTACACGTTCTTATCGAGTTATGGTACATCAAAGTCCAGGGTACATAGGGGGTACAGTGGTGGGTTATTTTCAGTTAATTTTTTTTTTTCATTTATAGTAATTTATATGCGCTAATACATTTAGTTCAAAGCTGTATGAAAAAATAATTAATTTTACCCTAATAACGTTTTGAAGTTGTAACACTCGAAAAAAAAGTTTTTATTTATTTTAAAATTTCAACGAAAAACTGAAATTTCGAAATTTTAACTTTGAGCGTTCATAACTTTCACAATTATTAACCGATTTCAATTCTGATTGCGGGGTACTAATCTCACACTTATGCTCTTTAAATCGAGTACTTATAATCTAAAATGTCGTCCTATTTGCTCAGATATTGAGAGTAAACTTTTTCCGTTTGCCGTAATTTTTCGGTCACGTGACCAAAAATAAAAATGCTCTGATTTTAATAAAAATAGTATTTTTGGAAAGCTCTTGACAAGTACAGCAATTGTTGATATGTACATTTTTTAACATTTTAATTTTTAAGGGGGGTAAAACGTAAAAACTGTAAATTTGCCGGTTTTTACGAGTTGGCTCTTTAGGTTATAATTTAAAATGGTAAAAATTGATATCGTTGAAAAGCTCTTTTAAAGTGCAACAATTGTTGTATGTACACTTTTGACAAATTTTACTTTTTAAGGGGGTAAAGCATAAAAAACCGTTATTTTATCTGTTTTTTCGAGTTGGTTTTTTAGGTTAAAATTTAATTTTTACGTTTTTGGTAGTATTCATACTACGGAACATTTAAATTTTAATTTAAATCAAATTATAATTATTATTAACTACGGGAAACATACAGANAATTTTAACTTTGAGCGTTCATAACTTTCACAATTATTAACCGATTTCAATTCTGATTGCGGGGTACTAATCTCACACTTATGCTCTTTAAATCGAGTACTTATAATCTAAAATGTCGTCCTATTTGCTCAGATATTGAGAGTAAACTTTTTCCGTTTGCCGTAATTTTTCGGTCACGTGACCAAAAATAAAAATGCTCTGATTTTAATAAAAATAGTATTTTTGGAAAGCTCTTGACAAGTACAGCAATTGTTGATATGTACATTTTTTAACATTTTAATTTTTAAGGGGGGTAAAACGTAAAAACTGTAAATTTGCCGGTTTTTACGAGTTGGCTCTTTAGGTTATAATTTAAAATGGTAAAAATTGATATCGTTGAAAAGCTCTTTTAAAGTGCAACAATTGTTGTATGTACACTTTTGACAAATTTTACTTTTTAAGGGGGTAAAGCATAAAAAACCGTTATTTTATCTGTTTTTTCGAGTTGGTTTTTTAGGTTAAAATTTAATTTTTACGTTTTTGGTAGTATTCATACAACGGAACATTTAAATTTTAATTTAAGTAAAATTATAATTATTATTAACTACGGGAAACATACAGAGAAAAATAGACCAGCGCTGGAGTCTATTTTTCTCTAAAATAGCCACGTTTCAGACCCTTTTTAACGATAAATAGTTTTTATGAACAAAAGCTCAAACCCCGATTTGTTATTTTAACGAGCGAGGTCTACTGTGAACTACTAGTATTATATAACAATTAGATATAAACACTATATAAGGCGCAATATATGTGTAATTTGTGATTAAATTGTTCTAAAAAAACATAAAACCCAATTTTTAAATTTTTCCACATTTTTCCCCACCTCTATCTCCAAAACTATTGACACTTAGAAAAAAATTATAAGTTCCTTTTTAGTAGAGAATGTGCTCTAGTTTAATTTTGTACATAACTAGTTCTTCGCTTAACTCGATATTTTCTAAGATAATTTAGAAAAACCGAAAAANGGTGTTAAAATATATTATAAGTGTAGTTTTACTGTTAAATATAAACTCTTAGTGTCCATAGGTAATAGTAATAACTAGTAGTGTATTAGTACCCCTATAGACACTAAGTTTATATTTAACTGAATATTTATAAACTGGGCATTGATAAAATGAACATGTGTACCAAATTTCACAAAAATAAGTCAACATTTACTTAAGTTATCGTCTCACTTTTCAGGCGCACTTACATCATAACATACAGTACCTGTGACAGTTTGTTAAGTATAAAGAAGCTTATGCTCGCTTTAATTATAAAATGGTGTCAAACTTCAGAGCTGGAGCTAGGCAAACATAAAAAATAGAATTTAATTTCATAATCAAATTGAGCTACATCCAGCCAAGGGAATAAAAGTTTAAAAGTATGTGGTGTTTAAAAGATAGACATTCCTAGCTAGAATTAAAAAAAATATATATATCAATTTTAAATGTTTCTTAATTTACATAAATTTCATTGATATTTATTTAGTAATTTTTTGGAACTATAATTCCACGCAGATGAAACCCTTAAGATAAGACAAAAATGTGGGTTAGAAGTAAGACTATAATTAATTATTTAATTCAGGCCAGTATAGATTAAAAACTCTGATATATGTACTTAATTTTTCTCTAAATATTTAAGTGACATTGATTGTTTTATTTTAGAACTCAACCTGTCATTAAGTTTAATAAAAAGAAAGCATTAAATTTGATAATGTTATTCCAATAATAGAGGTGGCACTGATATAGTCGTTTCATCTGAAAATCAAATATACAAACAACACAAGCATTTGACCTTAAAAATTAAAATATATCGGTAGAGCCTTAATGTTTTTTAAAAAAATGAATATTATTCATCCTTGCAAAGATATGAAAGCTTTATCTAAAATATTATTTTGGAAAATGTCTTTATCACTGTATGCAGAAAAATCTAATTGCCGTAAATATCAGCAAAGTAAATTAAAAATAATAAATTTTAATATATTCTTGAACATGCTTACATTTTTAATACTGCTACTGCATTACAACGAAAAAAATATAAATGATTCGTTTGACTCTAGGTTTAGTTTTATTTTTGCTATTATCTGGGTATTTGAAAATTTATTATATTTCTGGTTATTAATAGTCAAAACTGATTCAACATCGAATATTTTAATAGAACTAATTAATATTAATACTGACTTAAAAGATTATAATTACTATAAAAATAGTCATTCGCTTAAATATTTAAGTATTAAAATTAGAATATTGCTATATGCAATATATTTGTCCATTTTACTGTTAATGCATTTTATTTTGCGTCTTAACAATAAAAGTTTTATTATATATCTATTACATTTCTACTGCTCCTTTAGACGTACGTTGTCAGTCGAATTATATACGTATTTAATTCACGCATATTCTCAAATTATCGATTGTTTAAGCTCGAATATTGTCCAAATGTCTAAATCGTGAAGGATTCTTACAAAAATTAAAAATAAATTTTGGATATATTTTTACAAGTTATTTTCTATAAATGAAAAAATTAATAATACTTATGATTTATCTTCTCTTATAATTATTTTATCACAATTAATTGTGATTATTGAATTTTTATTTTATCATTATCTTATTGTGTTTATTAATAAAAGAAGATATAGAAGTTTGACGTATAATATTAAATACAAGGAGTATATAAATTTATTGTGGTTTCTAAATTTACATAAATTTCATTGATATTTATTTAGTAATTTTTTGGAACTATAATTCCACGCAGATGAAACCCTTAAGATAAGACAAAAATGTGGGTTAGAAGTAAGACTATAATTAATTATTTAATTCAGGCCAGTATAGATTAAAAACTCTGATATATGTACTTAATTTTTCTCTAAATATTTAAGTGACATTGATTGTTTTATTTTAGAACTCAACCTGTCATTAAGTTTAATAAAAAGAAAGCATTAAATTTGATAATGTTATTCCAATAATAGAGGTGGCACTGATATAGTCGTTTCATCTGAAAATCAAATATACAAACAACACAAGCATTTGACCTTAAAAATTAAAATATAACGGTAGAGCCTTAATGTTTTCCAAAAAAATTAATATTATTCATATTTTCACAGATATGAAAGCTTTATCTAAAATATTATTTTGGAAAATGTCTTTATCACTGTATGCAGAAAAATCTAATTGCCGTAAATATCAGCAAAGTAAATTAAAAATAATAAATTTTAATATATTCTTGAACATGCTTTCACTTTTGATACTGCTACTGTGTTACAAAGAAAAAAATATAAATGATTTTGACTCTATGTTTAGTTTTATTTTAGTTATTATCTGGATATTTGAAAATTTATTATATTTCTGGTTATTAATAATCAAAACTGATTCAATATCGAATATTTTAATAGAACTAATTAATATTAATAATGACTTAAAAGATAATAATTACTATAAAAATTGTCATTCGCTTAAATATTTAAATATTAAAATTAGAATATTGCTATATGCAATTTATTTGTCCATTTTACTGTTAATGCATTTTATTTTGCGTCTTAACAATAAAAGTTTTATTATATATCTATTAAATTTTTACTTCTCCTTAAGACGTACGTTATCAGTCGAATTATATACGTATTTAATTCATGCATATTCTCAAATTATCGATTGTTTAAGCTCGAATATTGACCAAATGTCTAAATCACGAAGGTTTCTAACAATGATTAAAAATAAATTTTGGATATATTTTCACAAGTTATTTTCTATAAATGAAAAAATTAATAATACTTATGATTTATCTTCTCTTATAATTATTTTATCACAATTAATTGTGATTATTGAATTTTTATTTTATCATTATCTTATTGTGTTTATTAATAAAAGNCAAATTATCGATTGTTTAAGCTCGAATATTGTCCAAATGTCTAAATCGTGAAGGATTCTTACAAAAATTAAAAATAAATTTTGGATATATTTTTACAAGTTATTTTCTATAAATGAAAAAATTAATAATACTTATGATTTATCTTCTCTTATAATTATTTTATCACAATTAATTGTGATAATTGAATTTTTATTTTATCATTATCTTATTGTGTTTATTAATAAAAGAAGATATAGAAGTTTGACGTATAATATTAAATACAAGGAGTATATAAATTTATTGTGGTTATTAAAGCTTAGTTTACTACAAGTATTGACCTTTTATTATCCATCAGAAGCCATTAATGAAGTAAGATAAGTATAGTAGTAGCATATAAACTTATGTCTAGGCACTTTAACTAAGCGTCTATTAGCACTAACGTAAAAACTAAAAAAACTATAATTTAATTTAACATCTAATGAACTTAAAGCCACTCCAAAGAACTAAGTTTATAGAAATTATTTTAATGTAAGAATGATTTGATAGATGAACAATTTTATAAAAGATAAATCAACAACTATTAATATACGTGTATAACGACATTCATAAGATGAATTAAGAAATAAAATTAATTTATGAATTATGTTACTAACTCTATCCAAATTATATTGACAGTAATCTGGTAGATAAGGGTTTTGAACGGACAAACCCCTGTAAAGATTTGACAAAAGTCTACAAAAGCCTACATAGATATACAGGGTGTTTGGACGAAGATATAACAAACGAAGTGGACAGATTCTACCCATCATTTGCATCAAATAAATCTATATATACAATAGGTCAATTCTCGACGGATCTTTATGCTTCTTGTAGTGTCGAATCTGGAAATCTCGTTATTGACGTGATTCGGATATGGCTTCACCATAAAAAATCCATAAAATTTTGGAAGTTGTTTTAGTTTTTCACTTATAACTCCGAAACGACGCATCCTAGAGAAAAATCAATCTAAAAGAAGGCTGATAATTTTTTTTAATAATAAGACTATCACCAGCTTATTAGCTTTGTTCGTTCGGCTGATAGAGTGTGCTAAAGATTGACCACACTTTCAAACCCTATAGCATACCCCGCAAGAAGCCCTAACAGGGTAGCATAAAAACCATTACGATATTTTCAGTACCCATTATTAATCTTTATTACCTATCAGCAACATAGGCCACTTGTTAGCGCACACCACTGCATAATAATTAATGGATTTCGTTCACCCGGTTTCGCGCCTATTAAGTCAGACTGGCGGTGACAGTCATGCATCAGCCATACTTACAGACATATACAATATACACATTAAAGAAAATAAATGTGGTGTCGCGGGACTCCCGGTAGGAACAAAGTACCTTGCATTTTTCATTAAATATAGATTATAAAATCACACTGCTAAGTACTTATACATTGCTAACTTCTTACACATGGCGGAGTTGGAAAAGAGACAAAATTAAGAGTAACGAATTGTTTACTTTTGTATTTTGAAGGCAAAATTCAAAGAAAATCGTTATTTGTATAATTAAAGCAAGCGTCTTAGGGTGGTGACACACTTAAGCATTCGCCCCGAATGAGCCTGCGTTCCCATTCGGCTCGCCCAGTCCATTTCTAAGCAAATCGGGGCGAACGCATGCTCATTCGAGGGCGAACGCATGCTCATTCGAGGGCGAACGCATGCTCATTCGAGGGCGAACGCTTGCTCATTCTGGGCCGAATGCATGTTCATTTGGGGCGGATGCTCAGGTGTGTCTCCGCCTTTGCTATAAATATACAATGAATATAAGAAAAAAGTTGATCATGATGAGTTTATAGTGAAAGATTATATATATGTTAAAGGAGTTTGGATTGAAATAGGACTTTTTTCTACCTACCAGGCCAATTAATTTAAAATATTATGAAATATATCTCTTTCCTCCTCTACAGCTTCTGCTTGTATCAGGGTGAAATTTTCCATGATTATTTTTATTTATTTAAAAAACAAAGTGTCATTTTTGACATATATAACAAAAATAAATAAAACAAGTCAAGTAACAGGATTCCTTTATAACACTTTTCCCCGTCTTTTGAAGCTTTCGTTTACGCGAGCGTGAACGCTTGGGGGGATAACGTTTTTCGACGAACTCAGCCTGGGCACTGGTAAAATAAACATGTGTACCAAATTTCATCTAACTCGGTGATCTTTTACTCAAGTTATCGTCATCTGTAGATTTCGTGACGGTGATTTTGGTCGTTTTTTTCGGATTCACTCCCGGTATCCAGAACTATCCAGAACGTGCCATAAGGAACTTCGTTCCAAAAATAGACCGGATGCGGTTTTTGTTGTGTACGAAAGGAAACATTCTGAGTATGTTGTAATTCTGATCTATGTGCGGACAAAACTAAATTTTATACTTATAGATGTAGGACAAAATTCCATTCTGTTCTATGAATTAATTATAAGAATAAGAAAATTAATTATATATCATAAGAAAAAATATTCATTAAACAATATCGGAAAAATCAAATGAGGCTGTGATAAAATTATAGTAAAAACATTGTTATAAATGATCAATACAATGTAAAACTCCAACCAATAGAGACATCATTATGTTTAGAGTTTAATGAAGTTTTCTCTAATGGATTTATTTCTTTCATTATAAATAATTCTCATTGTAATTAAAGTTGCGTTAACTGCCTAATTCTTTATCACTCTTAATCATTAACTAAGTTTAATATAAAGGAAGCTTGACAATGTCATTCTATGCCATAGTAGTACTTAGATAATAAAAGCCAAATTTTATTTGAAATATCCTACACACGACGAAATATTAACTACAATAATTAAAATTTATATACTACGTCATGTCATTGGAACTTAAACTATAACTTTTTATCGTTAGAAGCTCAATACTTAAAAAAATTATGAATCCTCATAAAGATATCAAATATTTATCTAAAATATTATTTTGGACAATGTCTTTATCACTGTGTACAGATCATATACAATTTTGCAAGTATCATAGAAATAAATTTAAATTAATATATTTTAACATATTATATAGCATATTAACTGTTTTAGTAATACTTTCACATTATAATCATACATTAAAAGACAAATTCGATACCTTTACTAGTAACATATTCATAATTCTGTGGGTAATTCAATCAATAATTATTTTCTGGTTATTAATCGTCAAAACTGAGTCAATATCGAACAATGTCATCAATATTTTTAGCATTATGGGTTATTTAAAACAAAAACATTTGTATAAAACTATATATTCGTATCAATATATAAATATTAAAATTAGAATAATATTATTTACAATTTATTTATCTACTTATTTTATATTAAAATTTATTTTTAATTATAATTATACTTGGAAAATTGTAATTGTATATGTACTTCAGTTTTACGCCTTGTTAAGACGTATGTTAGCAGTTGAAGTTTATACCTTTCCAATTCGTTTATATTCGCAAATTATCAATTCTTTAAATTGGAATATCATTCAAATGTCTAAATCTCCTAATTTTCAAATTAAAATTAATAATAAATTTTGGATATATTTCAACAAATTAATTTATACAAATGATAAAATGAATGCAACACATGTTTTATCTTTACTTGTGATTATATCATCTCAGTTAATTGTGATAATAGAATTTTTATTTTATCAATATCTTATGTTTATTAGTAAAAATCTAAATATAAAATATGCGAAATATATAAATGCATTTTCGTTATCGAAGCTTTGTTACTTACAAGTTTCAACGTTTTACTATCCATCAGAAGCCACTAATAAAGTAAGATAAGTATAGCATGTATGCTGTAGGGTAAAGTAGGGACAGATGCCGCGGAGGGTAAGATGCCTCGGTTATTGGAAATATTGGAAGGGGTAACAGGGCACACGCGTAGCTTGGTCAGATTTTACCTTTACACGTAATTAACCTTCTCATTTATTTTTAAGTTGAAGATGGCACTACGTCACTCATATTTTTGACTTAGTTTCATCAGCAGTATCACAGGGAGTACTTAAAATTATTCTCTCCAATTTTTCAGATTGTGTTTTACTACTACTAAAGTAATTTTAAATAAAGTTAATTAATGTAATTTGTGGAATAATATGTTATCTTTCTGATTGTTAATCTATTTTTTCTGTTTCTCTAAATTATAAAAAAAATGGCGGTGCGGCATCTTGCCCTTCAAATCGAGACAGATGGCGCACTGCTTCAGAGAGACAGATGCCGCATATGAATATGTGGCATCTGTCCCTCAGAAAATTATTTTGTTATTTTATGCATGTATTTAATAATTATTTAAATCTTTAGATGCCCAAAATTCAATTTCCAGTCTAAGTTAGCAGGAAAAGACTGATTAAAATAATTCTTAATGTGTCCTTACCCTCACCCTTGAAATATGTTTTAAACCCGTGTTTGAAACACATTTAAGCTATTTTTAAGGTTAGTTCTGCTTTGTTTAGAACTAAAAATTGCTTAATTATTCGTAACTAAATGTTTAGGTTTTGGTTAATTTTTAGTAGGTATGCCGATCACTGACTAAATAAGGTGCGGCATCTGTCCCACCCGCATGCGGCGTCTTACCCATACCTTCAGCAGACCCTTAAAAAGTTAGACTATAATATTTTGAGTAAAATAATACCTTCCGTTAACTTTTTTAGTAAAATAAAGCACTTCATAGTGAAGAGAAAATAGTAATTTTATAAATACACCTTTCATT
>KZ651875.1:88435-102424 GCA_001010745.2 Gerris buenoi
TTCTTCAGTGTAGCTTAACTGGCTAGAGCACCCGCACACTGGAAATGAGGGGGATGTCCGTGGTTCGAATCCCGGCGCTGAAGTCTATTTTTCTCTGACTTTCTCCCTTAGTAAATAGTAATTATAATTTGATTTAAATTAAAATTTAAACGTTCCGAAGTATGAATACTACCAAAAACTTAAAAATTGAATTTAGAATTCTATTTCAAAATTAAATTGAATTACACCCGGCCAGAGAGACCACAATTTTATGAAGGTATATTGATAATAAGAAAAGAAACATTTATACTAAACGTGCATCCTTCCGAAATCGATTTTAAAAATTAACATATAATATTATTTTCGATTTAATTATAACTAAATATATCAAAATTTCATTGACATTGATTTGATAATTTATAAACTTCCTAATTCTTCGAAGTCGAAACCCTTTAGATTTTGACAATAATATGAATTAGAATGAATACAATAGTTAATTATTAAATGTGTTTTATCTCTCGTTATACAGTATTCGTATCTTAATTATTAATATTTAATTGACATTAATTGTCNAGTTTGATCAGCAGTATCACAGGTAGTACGTAAAATTATTCTCTCCAATTTTTCAGACTGTGTTCTACTACTACTAAAGTAATTTTAAATAAAGTTAATTAATTTAATTTGTGGAATAATATGTTATCTTTCTGATTGTTAATCTATTTTTTCTGTTTCTCTAAATTATAAAAAAAATGGCGGTGCGGCATCTTGCCCTTCAAATCGAGACAGATGGCGCACTGCTTCAGAGAGACAGATGCCGCATATGAATATGTGGCATCTGTCCCTCAGAAAATTATTTTGTTATTTTATGCATGTATTTAATAATTATTTAAATCTTTAGATGCCCAAAATTCAATTTCCAGTCTAAGTTAGCAGGAAAAGACTGATTAAAATAATTCTTAATGTGTCCCCCCTTACCCTCACCCTTGAAATATGTTTTAAACCCGTGTTTGAAACACATTTAAGCTATTTTTAAGGTTAGTTCTGCTTTGTTTAGAACTAAAAATTGCTTAATTATTCGTAACTAAATGTTTAGGTTTTGGTTAGTTTTTAGTAGGTATGCCGATCACTGACTAAATAAGGTGCGGCATCTGTCCCACCCGCATGCGGCGTCTTACCCATACCTTCAGCAGACCCTTAAAAAGTTAGACTGTAATATTTTGAGTAAAATAATACCTTCCGTTAACTTTTTTAGTAAAATAAAGCACTTCATAGTGAAGAGAAAATAATAATTTTATAAATACACCTTTCCTTCGTCTTCTAAACCTTATAGATATAGTCCAGTCAATGAAGCATTTTGAGTCCCAATTTTTTCGGATGAGATGGATTGATGTGAAATTTTAACTGTAGCTGGGGACTAACCCAAGGAACAAAAGTTATATAGTGCCGATGTTGCTTTTACCCCAGGGGGGCTGCCCCCCCCCCCTTCTCAGGGGGAAAATTTTATTATTAAAAAATGACTTCACCACTCGATACATGGACAAATTCTAAACAAAAGATGTCCTATAAGAATTTTTCGTACAATCAATACTTTTTGAGTTATTGGCGCCTAAACATGCTCTTTTTTAGCTCAAAAAATGCATGTTTTTGAGCGTTTTTTTGCTAATATCTCGAAAACTAAAAGTTTAATCATAAAAATAGATATAATCAAAAATGAAGGTTAATAAATAACAAAGAGAGTGCTTTTTATTTTCTTTTTGTAAGTAGTATAGAACCCGAGTTATGACTCCCTGAAGTTGATGTCAACTTTGAAGATAGTTAAAATCGAAACTTTCCATGTCAAGTAGCGGAAAAATGAAAGGTTTTTCGAAGAAAACTTATATTACACTTTTGAAAGCACTTGAATAGACCTTTAAATTGACTATTGGCAAAAGTCGTTAGCATAAAAACTGACGGAGTTATAATCAAAATAAAGTTGTTGTCTTGATTTTTGAGAAAANGGACAATGTCTTTATCACTCCATTCTGAACAATCTAATAGCCGTAAAATTGAGCAAAATAAATTAAAAATAATACATTTTAATATATTCTTATACATGCTTACGTTTTTAATACTGTTACTGCAGTACAATGAAAAAAATATAAACGATTCGTTTGACTCTATGTTTAGTTTTATTTTTATAATTATATGGGTATTTGAAAATGTATTATTTTTTTGGTTATTGATTATCAAAACTGATTCAATATCAAACATTTTAATAGAAATAATCAATATTAATACTGACTTAAATGAAAATAATTACTATAAAAATAATCATTTCCTAAAATATTTAAATATTAAAATTAGAATAATTCTATATGCAATATATTTGTCTATTTTAATGTTAATGCATATAATTTTGCGTCTTAACAATAAAAGTTTTATTACATATATATTACATTTTTACTGCTCCTTTAGACGTGCGATATCAGTCGAATTGTATACGTATTTGATTCATGAAATTTCTCAAATTATCGATTGTGTAAGCTCGAATATTGACCAAATGTCTAAATCAAAAAATCAAATTAAAAATAAATTTTGGATATATTTTCACAAATTATTTTCTATAAATGAAAAAATTAATGATACTTATGATTTTTCTTGTCTTATAATTATTTTATCACAATTAATTGTGATAATTGAATTTTTATTTTATCATTATCTTATTGTGTTTATTAATAAAAGAAGATATAGTAATTCGAAGTTTAATATTAAATATGAGGAGCTTATAAATGCAATGTGGTTATCAAAGCTTTGTTTATTACAAGTATTGATCTTTTATTATCCATCAGAAGCCATTATTGAAGTAATAATATTAATTTATCGCTTTAATTAAAATTATATTACTAACTCTATCGAAATATTGAGTGTTGGTAGATTTGGATTCCGAACGGACGAATCCTTGAATAGACTTGACAAGCAAGTAAGGCACGCTTCACGTTAGTACGTGATGCGATAATCGCCGGTTTCTGTACGATTAAGTTTAAATATTAAGAGTAATAGTTGCATATTCTTTTTCTACACTTCAAGACGTTTAAATTGATGTATAACATGCCATGGTAAAAAAAACTTTTTTTTAGTCGCCCGCCATATTGGCCGCCATCTTGAAAATATTACGTGTGTTATTTTAATAGTTGCATATTCTTTTTCTACACTTCAAGACCTTTAAATTGATGTATAATATGCCATGGTTACTAAATTTTTGTTTTTAGTCACCCGCCATATTGGCCGCCATCTTGAAAATATTACGTGTGTTATTTTAATAGTTGCATATTCTTTGCTACACTTTAAGACCTTTAAATTGATGTATAACATGCCATGGTAACTAAAAACCTTTTTTAGCCCCCCGCCATATTGGCCGCCATCTTGAAAATATTACGTGTGTTATTTTAATAGTTGCATATTCTTTGCTACACTTCAAGACCTTTAAATTGATGTATAACATGCCATGGTAAATAAAATCTTTTTTTAGTCGCCCGCCATATTGGCCGCCATCTTGAAAATATTACGTGTGTTACTTTAATAATTGCATATTCTTTTTCTACACTTTGAGACCTTTAAATTGATGTATAACATGCCATTGTAACTAAAAACATTTTTTAGACACCCGCCATTTTGGACGGAAATATTAAGTGTAAGAACTCCAAAATTTGTCTAGTTGTCTAAAATGCCAAAATGTGTGCCAAATTTCATGTTTTTAGCTATAGTAGTTTACGAATTGAAACAAGCCAACGGACGGACAGACAGATAGGCAGAGCCGTTATATAAGGTTTCTTTTTTACTTTGTACAGAAACCTAAAATCTACATACAAATACTTACAAGTATATTAAATCTAAATACCATTTTGATTCAAGATGGCGGCTATTTACAGACTTGAAATCAAGTCCATGCGGCTGATATATTTATACCCACATCTTCTTTAACGTTTGAAGCTACTCTGCAAATTAATGTGGCACATGGCATCCTCGCGTCCTATTTCGTAAAATTTAGAGACAAAAACTCAAAGTACCCCCCTTGCTGTTAATGGATCTTCTGCAACGGCGAAGTACACTACCAGTTGCCCGTCTCACTCCTTCAGGTTTGAATTTGATAGCATCAAACGCCAAATTTGTTCAGTAAACAAGGTCCTCTCTAGTAATCACCAATAATTGGCTGCATAATTAAATTTTCACCTCTCTCTACAGGTAGTAGTCTAATGGAGTGAGATCGAGTGAACAAGGTGGCAAATTCACTACCCCACTCGTTATGGATTATTCGTATCTTAAGTATTACTAATATTATACATATTATTAATTATTATTAATGCGGTCTTCATCTATCCCGACTAAATTTCCCTTTGTCTTAATAGATCAAATTATTTGTTATAAAAACAATTTTTTTATCCCATTCGTAATTAGAATGTCATTAAATTATGAAAATACTCACTTAAAGACAATCGAATAAATGTTTATACAAAAAATTATTTATAACTTTGTTTTGTTTTAGGCAGCAAAGCTAAATGATTCACTCTGTAAATTTATAGCAAGGCAGCACGATGTACCTCTTGCTGAATCTTCCATTGTGAGTTTAAATTATTATTATTATTACACTATACTATTATTACATGGTTACCATAGTAATTAATTATTTTAACTCAAATTACTTGATAAAACTGGTTTTTTTTTATTATTACCTAATTTACGTTATTTTTACCTAAATTTAGGTAAAAATAACGAGATGAGTAAGATTCAAATATAAGTAATAAAAACTAACAAAACTTGGTACTTCTTTATATTTGTACTCTCCTGTTTTTTTTGTTTTTTTTTAGAATATAAATGGGTATTATTATTTATACATTCCTTTGTCTGAATAACTAATAAGACAAAGGGATGTCTACTCCAATGTACTTTGGGACAAAGGAATATCACTATTCTGTTTTTATTAAGGGAGTAACAGGCTAAAGAAGATCATTCCGTACACCTTCTTTTGATTGTTGTTCCCTTCTCTTCTTTTTTAAAGGGAGTAAAAGTCTAAAGAAGTGTCAACAATTTAATATATCTAAATACTCAAAAAATAAAACTACAAAGCAATTTTTACGATTACTTTACTGTACTGTAATTTACATTACTGTAAAATTTACATTACTGTACAATTTACATAACTAAACACCACGTTGCTTCACTACTATCATTTTTTGTAAATATGACAAATCTTATGAATAATAAGTTAATTGAATTTGAGAGTTATTTATTTTTTCTATGATCTGTTTTAGTTTAAAGTTGAAATGCTGTTAGCAGTGGATAACAGGATAGAATTTACAGCATACGGCTTCAAAATAGACAAACCTACGTTCCATTCAGTAGGTACTTTATTATTTTTAGTTTTTATAAGTCTTTTTAGTATTGTAAATCTTGCGGACCATGTCTGAAATAATGTTAATCCTAACTTTTCGGATTCATTTCAAGACCATTCTCAAGGGAGGTGCTAGTGGTGACTCACTTGCATGATGGAAATGACTGAACTAAGATGATCTCAGTTCAGCCAGGCTATAGATTTTTTTTTTTTTATAATTAAATATTACCCCAATGATATTTTGAAAGTCTAATATTAATCGAGCAACATTTTCTTATAACTTTGCTAAGCAGTTTGCCATTTGCTAAATTATAACGGGTTTATGAGATTAACAATTTATTATTCATAAATTAGCTTCTATACCTAAAATGTATCGATAAAGTATTTTAATAACTCATAGATAGTAAGATTACCAACACAAACCAACGATGTTTAACTAAATAATATCGATGAATGGCATCACTAATGACCAACATATAATATTAATTAGAAACCTAAAAACAGGAACAAACATGTCTTGTGCAATTAATATTAATATCTACATATATCGATTATAAAATTAAACCAACAATATTTCTTCATAAACAATTTCGCAAAATGACCTTATATTTCAAGGTATATTTCATAAGTCACAAGTTATTTGTAAGACTCTCACGCATTAGAAGTGAAACTTAAGTTCTAGAAACAATG
The DNA here is from genome assembly GCA_001010745.2 of Gerris buenoi. Classification (NCBI taxonomy): domain Eukaryota; kingdom Metazoa; phylum Arthropoda; class Insecta; order Hemiptera; family Gerridae; genus Gerris; species Gerris buenoi. Next base: position 94,473 of record KZ651875.1, read on the forward strand.
CTTTTATTCATTGCTCTCTTGGCATTTGTTGACAAAGTGCATTAGTGCATAATGCAGAAAAAGCACGAGAACAACATTTATATATATTTTATTATTATAACGAATATAATTTTACGCTTTTATACCAATTATTTTTATTGACAAAGCATCTAACTCCGTGGTGCAATGGTCAGCACTTATTCCTGCTTAATCAGAATTCGGTGGATCGAAGTTCGAAACAAAAACTTTGTTACATTCTATTTCGTTTCATCCAAGCCAATTTTCTCTATCTCACCTAAAGAAGTTTCACTCAGGAGTCATTGATATTGTAGGACTACAATATCAATGATTAAATCTGACTAAATCAATGATTAAATATACAGTCTGCAAAACCATATCGACGTACTACCAAATATCAATGATTGAATCTATCTAAATCAATGATTAAATATACAGACTGCAAAACAATATCGACGAACTACCAAATATCTATAACGTAGAAATTCATCAATAGCGTATAATCCCAAACCAAAACCAACCATTTCCTAAGCAATATGATAATTGAATGAAGTGCTCCATAAATAAGTCAGTATATTTAAACTCCAGGCTTCTAAATAATGCATACACTAATTAATGTTTAATATATTTACATCATTTGATAAAGATCACACATCTTTTTTTGGTTTAGTGTATTATCATATTACTTAAGCTGTCGATACACGTTGCGGTATACCAGGCAGGTAAACCTGTTAGAGGTAAAGCAGAATATTTGTGCGCTATGATAACTGTGCGGTTATGTAATGTTATGTCACGCTCCGGTACACCTCTCTCTACCACAATATTTACGGCCACCTTTTCTTGCGAATATAAGTTTTAAGCTAAGTTGGTTAAAAAAAAATATTATGAGTGTATAGTTAAATAAATTTGTTAAGAATGAATAATTACCTTAAATTATTTCAGATGTTGGCGACGATAGCGACTTACTTGGTGATTTTAATCCAATTCAGAGAGGACTCATCTGGTGCTTAACCTTCTGTTTTAACTAAAACAAAAAGAAAAAACAAATCCAATCAAATTATGAAAATAAAAATTAATTATTTAAATAATCTTGTTTTCTTATTATGCTTTATATTACTTTGAGGTGTGTAGATTTTATGTATATAAGAAGTCCTTATATTCCATTATCCATTTAGATCCAGAACTTCCCAAATGCCTATGTTAAATATTAGCCACCTTCGTATCCATCCAAGAAGGATTTTTTTTTTATCATATTATGCCATGACTTATCTTTGAACTAGGATTCAATGACTTGGTGCGTAGGCTTCCACGGGTAGTCTCGTAATAAACAGCTTGGTTTTCTGGTGAAATCCGCGCCACGAAGGGGATCAAGTCCGACGTTTCACTTCCAGTACTGGAAACATCTTCAGGGGTGTGGTGCATCGTGGTGTTGACTCGAAGCAAACACAGGATATACTGTGTTTGCTTCGAATCAACCCCACAATGCCCACACCCATAAAGATGCTTCCAGCAGTGGAAGTTAAACGTCGGACTTAATCCCTTTCGAGACGTGGATTTCACCGGAAACCAAGCTGTTTATTAGGATTAAATGAATGATTTTGGCATACATTTCCGTTTCGAACAGTGGCTTGACGAATTCAATTATTGGCTTTTAGTTCTATTACAATGGTTAGAAGAGAGAGGCCGAGAATGATTTTGGCATAATGCTCCATTATCTGTTTTGGAATTGGCACTCCAAGTGTAATGTGTGGTATTAAGTAAAATTAGATATAGATTAGACAGATATTTTAAGATTCCTAAAGAACTAGATTTAGTCTTCTATATTCAGGTTTCGGAAACTTACGCTATAAAATTTCCATGGCTCGCTTGAAAAAGGGGACTCAAAGGTTGATTAAGATGAAGGCGTCATTTCCCATATGTGGAGGAAGGGTTTACTATTCCAAAAAACTTATAGAGTGTATGCAATCTAGGTAATCCTAAGAAAACTTGTTTTGAGATTAAATTCATTAAACATTTTTAATAAATTACAAATAACTTACGCTAGTTTTTCATTTGCAAACCAATAATAACTGTAAATTAATTACAAATTATCCATAACTGAGTAGCTTATTGAAATGATCCTCTTAAAAGCTGTCACTGTCAGATTCATTCAAACACCAATTTAAGGGACTTTATCCAATACCTAGATCTATAAAAACAAAATTATATCTAATGTAAAAATAAACACAGGTAATGTTAGAAACTCAGAAAAAAAGCGTGGACTATTCTTCTTAGGATTTTGGACTGTAGCAATGGGATGCGATAAAGGTTGGAACGCCCTAGAGTTCAATACCATTTGACGATATGGTCCATCCATGGTTACAAATAAGTAATTTGTTATATGTGTGTTAAGTTTCGTCCAATAAATGTGTTCTAGACAATGCTGTGCTCTTGTCAAGAACTCATTCCATTTTTCTGGTGCCACCTTGACGCCAAGTATTATTCATACACTGTACTGTCCTGAATGCGTAAGTACTAAGGGTGGTTTTCATCTATTTACTATCATCACCAATGTCCATGTGGGAAAGCATTGCTTATATGCGACGTGTAAAAGGAATTGCCCTTGGTTAAGTTAGGCAAATATATCTTCTAATTACTGGAACGTTCGTCTTTAATAACTTTATTGATGTTACCAACTGGTCGGCAAAATTCTAATCGTTCCGTTGGATTTATTTTTCATGAAAAACCCATCCATTGTTTTATGTTAAAAAAAAATACATTCCCTTTGGTAACGTCTCCTGTGACATTACCAAAGGGAACGTCACACGGGACGTTGCCTTTGGTAATCTCTCCTGTGCCTTTCAGACCTAAATTTTTGTATATAATCCAATTATTTGCGTATATGATATTCAAGATCATTTAGTAGAAATCATTCTAAGCCAGATACGAACATTTTTTTTTTATAGTCTTGAGAGATTCTTCGGAATTCGCGCTAGGTTCTTGTACTAACACTGTGTATGCTTTGGGTGATCTGTCTTCATCGAATACCCATTAGAGACTTTGTAATGACAGAATTAATTAAGTTACGAGAGGGCTATAAGTTCTGTTTTCCTTTTGTTTTTAGAAGAAACCAAACCACCAAACATAGAATAACTCAAATAGGTAATCCTCAAGACAGTAATAGTAGTTCATGTATTCATGTTTCCGCCGCAACTTAAAGCAAACAGTAAATGACCTTAATATAAAGCTAATTCCTTAGTAAACTAGTTTGGTGGTCTCACAATAGTTACTATCTTATAGATAATTAAAATCTCATTATTTTCAATAAAGCTTTGGAAAACTTAATCCTAGTTTTAAGTAAAATTGATTTGTTTAAATGATAAATTAATTGATTCTTATTTTTATAGATAATGGAATGATAAGATTAAATATGATATGATGATAAAATTTCAATGCTTTCTAATTTCCATCAAATAAAGTGCAGTAGATAATCGTCACGGTCAGAAACAAGGGTGAATTATTTATGGTACATACTTAATAAAAATTTGTCTCAACCTTTTTATGGCATTATTGCCCAATTAAAAACTAACATTATATTATTTTGAAGAAATGTAATTTAAAACAATTACAATGGATCCAAAACTTTTATACAAAATTAAAAGATTTTTTATACTAACTCAAATATATCCCTTAGACAGCGATTTTCAAATTTCTAAAATCAAGAAAAATTTAACATTTTGTTTAATTTTTTTGACATTAGGAATTTCAGTTTATATTAATGCAAGTCCCGACTATATGCTGTATACAGAAAAACCTTTATTTGATATCGCGGCGTCTCGAATGATTTCATCTAGCTGGTTAATTTTAACTTTTTTCGTATATATTTACGATGTAATTAGAGCGGATATAATAATAATACATTACAATTTGTTATTTAAAATTAAAACATTTCCTCGAATTAGTGAAAGTTTGACACGTTTAATTTACAGTTGTTATCAAAGCATGTTAATCAAATTTTTGTGCTTTACAAGCCTTTGTTTAATCAGTAATGCTTGTAACGTTCTCAATAATTACTTTATCACTGAAGCGATCATTCTTTTTTTTACTTTCGTTTTCACAATTTTAAAATTTTATTTGATTATTGAAGCTTATATTATAATTGTTAATATATGGTCGGCTTTTCTAGAATTTTTCTCAAATGAAATTAATTGTATTCATATATACAATAATGTTTTTGATCTGAAAAGAATTGATGATATTATTAAAAATATACGGAAAGCAAAAACTATTGTAGAGAAAATGAACGAATTATTTTTGTTTCCCATAACATGTTTGGGATTATCTGGTTTTTTCGGGGTATTTTATGATTTGTATCTTTTTTATTTACAATTGATATCTTCTATGGGAATTGATTTGGTTTCTTTGAATTTTAAACAAAAGATCATCTGCATTTCTTTAAACTTATGGATCTTAATGAATATGTTAGTATTGTGGTGCTTGTGTGTGTCACCATCTAACGCAGATTTGAAGGTATGTGTTTTCATATTTCAATGTGATTGAAAAAATATTGTCAATTATAAATATAGAAATGCATGCAACTAGTGTCAGTCTGTATTTATCCACAAAGCTGTTATTACGTTTAAAAGTAAGCACAATCTTTGGTACAAATATTATTCTATATCTTCTATAATATGTACACTAATATGTGTTGCTGAAAGCATATTCTCCTGAGAACATTTTTTTTATTACATGTTCCAGGATAAAGAGCATTTTGTTATAAATCGGTTGTTGTAATATGTAATTCAAAGAAAGTGTTAATGATTTAACTTCACTTGCTATCCTCTGTAGTGACAGGTTCTATATGTAGATAGTTGTGTGTTACATTAGTCTGATGCTATGTTATGTTCTCGATATAGAGTATCGATGTTGTTGTGTAATCTCGTCCTACCAATCTTTTATATAATCAAGTAGTGTCCCAACAACGACAACGACAACAACGACTCACCTCTAAATGATTTATAACGTTAAAAATTTCTTTTATATAATCGAGTAGTGTCCCAATAACGACAACGACAACAACGACTCACCTCTAAATGATTTATAACGTTAAAAGTTGATCCATATTCGTTGTGTATTACCCTTCGTTTTTATATTATGAATATTCATTAAGGTCTAGAGGGTATGACAAAGAACTCACACTATCTCATACTGGCAATATTTCGCCTCCTTTGAGGCATCTTCAGGCCTTTAACAATTCTCCTTAAAAAACATATTTCTGATTATTTATCATTGTATTTCTGCGGTTATATCTTATTTTTTATTTTATTGTAGTTTTATTCAAAACATTTCTCCAGGCCATCCTCCTGTACGTCTATTTCAATTTATTCTTTATAAAAGTATCACTTGCACCTTATCTATATTCATTTAAAAAATATCTAATTAATTAAAAAAAACTTAGTTTTCTCATAGAGAAAAAACAGGTCTGTTGTATTTATCTAGTCTATTTATCTGTATTTATCTGTAGATAAATACAACAGACCTGTTTTTTCTCTATGAGAAAACTAAGTTTTTTTAATTAATTAGATATTTTTTAAATGAATATAGATAAGGTGCAAGTGATACTTTTATAAAGAATAAATTGAAATAGACGTACAGGTGGATGGCCTGGAGAAATGTTTTGAATAAAACTACAATAAAATAAAAAATAAGATATAACCGCAGAAATACAATGATAAATAATCAGAAATATGTTTTTTAAGGAGAATTGTTAAAGGCCTGAAGATGCCTCAAAGGAGGCGAAATATTGCCAGTATGAGATAATGTGAGTTCTTTGTCATACCCTCTAGACCTTAATGAATATTCATAATTAAAAGTTGATGTGCCATAAGCTGGGATCGAACCCGGGGCTACTGGATGTAAGCCAGATACTTAACCATTTGCGCCATACCTATGTAACGAATATCGGAGCACAAAACTTCCTATTTAAATGTTTTAATTATAACTGTAAAACTTACTATGTATTTAAACAGTAAATATCTCTTTAAATATCTATTTTAATTATAACTAATTATCTCTCAGCTCTTTTTCTCAACCATATTTATTATTCTGCCCGTTACCGCGGGCCAAACGGCTAGTATCTAAAATAAAACCATTCTCGTTATGGTCTTATGTTCATGTCGTGTGCTTATGTATAATAAACCTTTATCAACTCAACAAGTTGTTACTTTACTTACACTTCTTAAAGAAACTATTCTTAAATTAAAAATATTAGATAATAAGGCATAACTTAGAGGTATTGCGAATTTTAGTATTATAAGAATAACCTTTAATCTCCTTATCATTTTTATCAGTGATAATTTTTTATACATCTGATAGTAGACGCTTGTTTTCTCTCGAGAAAACTATTAGATATAAATGTTATTTTATTTGCTTAAATAGAAGTTTTAGATGTGACAATAACGTGTAAGTTACCTTAGTATTGAAGGATAAAGAAATCATTAAATTTCTGACTATGTGAATATTATTGGTTTAACTGTACAATGTTTTTCTTGTTGGTAGCACACATTTGAAGTAAATTTTGAATGATTAGGAGATAAAGGAAACTTAGATTTTGAAATTGAATATATATGTGAGAATTTCAAGGATTAATGAAAAGGTTAGTTAAATGTTTTATGTTCATTGTGTTCTGCATGTAAGACTTAATCAGACAATTATGCTTCTTTAAGGTTCTGTATAAGTTATTATTAATTATTGTAATTAACAATTTACAAATTTTTTTACTTCAAGCTTGATAATAACCCAAGGAGGGGTTGAAATATCGCAGTAAAGAAAATGAAAACTAAATAGTTTTTTTTATTATACTACCCGCTAGACCAGTGAAAGGATTTTTCTTTTTGAAACAAAACTATATAAAGGGTATAGTAATAGTAGTAGTAGTAGTAGTAATAGTATATAGTAATACAAAGCGACTTAAAAAACTACACCACTGATATTTATGAAATAGGTGGTAGGTCATAATCAGTAGGTCATTTGTGCCATAGTTGTCAACCTATTGTGCCCGGTAGTTTCTCTTCCACATGCGTACAAACATACATTAATTTATACCAATATATTTAGAAGAACTCAGAACTCATCAGATTTTTAAGAAATTTGTATAGTTGTCAAGCATAGCCTCCAGATCCCATATTATTTACAACAGTCTACACTCTGTAAATTTTGCTAAATTGACATTCTAAGAGATAAATTATGGGTTCATGATACGTGCATTATTCCTGTGTACGATATAGTGTATTGTATTTATCGACTTAAATAGTATGGTGTAACAAAAATAATAAGATATTAATAATAATTTTTAGGCATTATGATTCTACGCAGACAAAACCCTTTAGATATGACACAAATATAGGATAGAATTAATTATATAATTCATTATCCTAACAAAAACACTAGTGTAAAAAAATAAGCCAAGTCTCGCGTAAAAAGTTGTGAGATCATAGGTTTAGTTTTCTTTCCTATGCATGTGTCGTCTGGTGGCCAAGGATATCCATAGGAACTGCAAAGAAATCACTTCAGCACCTTCAGAGAACGGCTTGTGTTGGTATACTAGGAGCAATGAAAACTACACCAACTATGGCACTTGAGGCTATGCTATGCTTACCACCTTTAGAGATATACCTGAAGTACGAAGCTATGCTAGCTTCATATCGCCTGCACTGTGCTGGTTTATGGATGGGATATGACGGTATAGGGCACAGTGTAATATGGAATTCTATCAAAGAAATCTGCCCGGAAGTAGTGATGGTGCAGGACTCTATGATACCACAGTGGGACTTTGACATTAGCTGGGAGTATCTACTTCCTTCAAGACAAGACTGGGAACCTGGAGATGATCCTCAAATACCATCAGGAACAGACATGTGGTTCACCGACGGGTCCCGAATCGAAGAATTATCGGGGGCTGGTGTTTTCTGTGCAGA
>KZ651875.1:138817-153275 GCA_001010745.2 Gerris buenoi
GGTAAGCTTAGAAGAAAAAAAAAAGAAATGTACATTACTAACAATATGGACTAAATTATACAATAGCCTCCACTCCACCCTTTTCTCCCCGCGGGGGTTATGCTAGAGATCAGTGGCTATATTATCTACTATTATGTCCAAGTAATTAAATCCAAAACTTTTATGAAAAAAAAGAAGCTGGACTATTTTATACTTCGCTAATTTCATTATTACGAAAACAAATTACTCTAGAATTGAAGTTTGGAGGCTATTTACATTAAAAAAATGTTTATAAAAAAGTAAATACATTAATTAACAAAAGAACCAATCAGCAACATTTAAGGCGGCATACGGTTGAAAATAATCTGGGGCCATTTGCAGGCTGCTATTTTTCCATTTGCAGGCGCATGTGAAAGAGAAACAAATTCGAAATAAGATGCGAGGAAACTAGGATGCCACACTAATTGGAAGATTATTTTTCAATTATAACCAAGCCTCCAAGATAAGCCACTTGTTAAAAATTGAAATAATTAGATTTTGTTCACCCTGTTTTGCGGCTATAACGTTAAACTGGCGGGAAAAGCAATGCATCAGGCATACTTAAAGACACTCTAACATGAAAAAAAAGACCGAATGCGGTTTTTGTTTTGTACGAAAAGAAAAATTCTGAGCATAGCATGTAGTATTTCTGAGCTATGTATAGACAAAACGTTAATTTTATACTTATAGATGAAGGACAACGTTTGCCTGTTTCAGCTGCATTATTAGTCTTATAAAATGTTATTGCAGACTCGCTACGCACGCCTATTTGTACTGCATTACAACGTTTGCCTGTTTCAGCTGCATTATTAGTCTTATAAAATGTTATTGCAGACTCGCTACGCACGCCTATTTGTACTGCATTACAACGTTTGCCTGTTTCAGCTGCATTATTAGTCTTATAAATTGTTATCGCAGACTCGCTACGCACGCCTATTTGTACTGCATTACAACGTTTGCCTGTTTCAGCTGCATTATTAGTCTTATAAAATGTTATTGCAGACTCGCTACGCACGCCTATTTGTACTGCATTACAACGTTTGCCTGTTTCAGCTGCATTATTAGTCTTATAAATTGTTATCGCAGACTCGCTACGCACGCCTATTTGTACTGCATTATTAGTTAATTTCTTATAAAATGCGTTATTGTAGGCGCTCGCCTGTTTTTGCAGCCTTTGTACAAACACATTATTTAATAAAAAATATTGCAGGCTCGCTACGCTCTTCTGTTTATACAGCTGTTTTAGAAGATCTTTTGCACATGTGATTCAACACAATATGCAGGCTCGCTGCCTAGACAGTAGACAGCTGGGCTTTATCATATTTCCTTGCATTTGTAGACATCTTCATTTTAAAGTTAATCACAGCGAGCCTATTTAATAAATGCATCTAGACATAAATTTGTTGAATAAACAGGCAAACTTATCAAGCCTTGTAAATTGTTTCTAGCAGGCGAGCGCAGATGTTCTAGATTCTAGATATTCACGCTTTTCCTATTTTAAAAGACCTTTAACAGTAGGAACCTTTTTTTTCCTTGTTTATCAATGTATAACATATGCTGATTATAATTTTTTTTTTTTAGTTGTCTACCAAATTGGTCACCATCTTAAAAATATCAAGTGTGAAATGTTAATAGTTACATAGTCCTCTTCTACATTTCAAGATCTTTAAATTGATATATAACATTTTTATACGGACTCAATTTTTTTGTTTCGTCGTCCAAACATATTGGCCGCCATCTTGAAAATATGAAGTGTGGAATTTAATTCGTAAAATTTTCTTTTCCTTCTTTTAAAGGCCTTTAAAAAGATGTATAACACATTATGCTGACTAAATATTTTTATTTTTGTCGTCCGCCATATTGGCCGCCATCTTGGAAATATGAAGTGTGGAATTTAATCCGTTAGATATTCTTTTCATTCTCTTAAATACCTTTAAAACGATGTATAACACATTATGGTGACAAAAACTTTTTTTTAGTCGTCCACCATATTGCCCGCCATCTTGAAAATAGTCAGTGAGGAATTTCCAAAAATTATACAGTGATGAAAAATTGTTAGAAGCACCTGTGAGCCAAATTTCGTTCAAATCGATCTATTTTCACGCCAGTTATCGTTGGACAAACAGACAAACTTTTCAAATCCCAAGTCTCTGAAATGAAGAACTCGTTGCGCTCGTTCAATTATTTGAAACCGATCATTTTTTTAAAAAAACTCAAAGATAATTTTTATCCGGTAAGTAAGATTAAAGAAATGTGGTACAAACACAGTAAACCAAATGACATAAGTAGACATAATACAGAACCCCTCAATACTATATCAACGAGAATTACCAAATATACCTTGCCATACATCAATGATTATCAGATCAGTTACCAAAACTAATGCTGACATTGGATTGTCCAGACATTAAATTCGGCTTCAAGCCGCTTAAAAAAACCAAAGTTTGTTGGTTTTGTTAAAGATAAAAATCATAATCTTAAAGATAAAATCCCGTCCGAAAACTCCGAAAAGTTATATAGGTAGAAATTGCCAAATGATAAAAAAAAAGGAATAGGATAGAACAGCATAAATATGACCAACGGAAAGGAAATTCCAATACTGCTTTAGCGGGTCATGCATTAGCTACAAAAACACTCGTTTAATTCCGTTTGATTCCAGATCTCTTAACAAATTTGACAATTAATTGTTATTATCTGTGATACTAAATGTTGTGCATGTATCTAATATTTCTTAAGAGTTACCATTACAATTTTTTTATATGATTACATCGTTTTTCGAGAAGGTAAACTTTTTTCAACTGTCAAATTATACATTAGGTTCTATCACCAAATAAAATGTATGATTTAGTATAACATTAAAGAATGTCCTTTTAATAGTTCCTGTTTTTTCCGGTGTTTTTTCTAAAATAGAGATGACAGGTAAAAGATGACTGTTTATAAGAGATAATGTAGACAAGAGAACAATAAGTTCTTACCAATGTATTTTAAATATGACTTAACCCAAGGAGTTTCCATTAATGTAAAGTTATATATTTTCCAAAATGTCAAATTATAGAGTATTTCCTCTGGTATCTAACATTGCTATATTATAATATGTATTATTCCATAATGCTTAAATAAACTATCGTTTTTCAGATAATGACCGGATATCTATTAATACAATGCTAAAACTCCAACCAATAGACATAATTATGTTTAGTGTTTATTGTTTAATTTATTTAATGGATTGTTTTGTTTCGTTATAAATAATTCTAATTTTAATTAATGAAATTCAAGATCTGAAAACTGTCTTATACTTTATTACTCTTAAACATTTACTAAGTTTAATATAAAGAGAGCTTAAACTTTGTTAACAATGGCATTCTATGGAATTGCAGTACTTAGGCAATAGAAGCCAAATTTTATTTAAAATATTCACACGCGACTAATTAATAACTATAATAATTATAATATATTACATTATATCGCGTCGTAGGGATTCAAACCCTAACTTCGTATCGTTATAAAATCAATATTTAACAAATTATGAATCCTTATAAAGAAGTGAAATATATATCTCAAACATTATTTTGGACAATGTCTTTAGCACTGTGTATTGATCAAATACAAAGTTGTAAAAATCATCGAAATAAATTGAAAACAATATATTTTAACATATTTTTTAACATATTAACTGTTTTAGTGATACTTTTACATTATAATCATACATTATAAAAGACAAATTCGATTCCCTTACTAGCTACATTTTTATAATTCTGTGGGAAATTCAATCAATAATTATTTTCTGGCTACTCATCATCAAAACTGAGTCAATATCGAGCAATTTAATAAATATTCTTAGTATTATGGGTAATTTAAAACAAAATCATTTATATAAAGTATATAATCGTATAAATATGTAAATATTAGAATTAGAATATTATTATTTACAACTTATTTATCTACTTATTTTATATTAAAATTTATTTGGAAAACTTGGAAAATTTGGATAATTTGAAATACTTGGAAAATTGTAATTTTATATGTACTTCAGTTTTATGCCTTGTTAAGACGTATGTTAGCAGTTGAAGTTTATACCTTTACAATTCGTTTATATTCGCAAATTATCGATTGTTTAAACTCGCATATCACGGAAATGTCTAAATCTCTTAATTTTCAAATTAAAACTAAAAATAAAGCTGGCTGAGGCTGGAGCATTTGGGTTGAAAATGATGAAGTTTCTCTGTGCAGGGTCTACATAAAGGACAATCGAGCCGATTTTCCCTGTCCCACGGTTTATGACTTAGTTCAACCATGTCTGCTCTTAACTTCACTATACATCTAGCAGCCCTAAATCTCTGGGTGTCAAGATAGCGGTCCTGAGGGTTGAAGAAGAGGTGTCGATACAGTAGGTGTCTTGTACTCTCTTCTAATTCTTCTAATTCTCTTTCCAATTTGAATCTAGACTTCCCTCCAACAGTCATTGCACAAAACAGCTGATTTGATGAAGCTCCCCAGTTTTAGTGATGTTTTCGACCACTAGGTCGACTGGGTGGGGGGTGCTCGCTTAATAAAATGGATCATTCCATATACCACGAACATTTCTTTTTTATTATAGCGAGGGTCAATCGATTGGGAAGCCTAGAGTTGTCCATGTCAAACAAAACACTCTTAATATATTGGACATGTAGCCTATATGTGTATAGGTTGGTCTCGTAAAGTAATAAGTAATTGGGAGTGTGCTAAGGAAGACCAAACAATTTCTTAGGGAAAAAAATGCTTCTTCTACGAAAAGAAAAGTTTTTCTACGTCGTCTTATTGAAGCCAACCCTACACTTGGGCACCGTAACACAATAACAGATCGTGACACAGCATGGAACACTTTGTCTCCAACATTATTTAAGGCTAATTTAGCTTTGGATAATTTCCCATTTAGATGGTTCTTCATATTAAGGGTTGAATTGAGCAAAATAACAGTACTCTTAGACTATTTCTATCGGCTTACCCTGATGGTTCCACTTTTCCTTCCTGCACAGTTTCCCCCCTTGAGATTTAAATATGACGATTTTGGATTTATCTAGGTTGACCATAGTAAGCTTCTAAGTTCCGAATCATACGTCTCAGAGTTATGTTGTTATCACTTATGAACACAATATTGTCACTATAAGCCAACATTTTGATTGTTTGCCCTTCCACTTTTATACCCCCATAGAGTTCGTCGTAAATATCGTTTAAGAATAAACAAAATAATACAGGGCTAATCAAACATCCTTGCTTGACTCCCATAGTAACTTCGAATTCACGTGTGAGACCTTCTTGCGTCCATACAGATGCAGTGGTTCCTTTAATAGACTTTAACTATTGTTAACATTTTCGTTGAGACACCGATGAAAATAATTTGTAGAAGAGAGCTCTCCTATCAATTCGATCAAATGCAGCTGAGAAATCAACAAAGAACGCGTAAACTTTTTTATTTGTTTTCTGTTGGCTCCATTTAAGTTGAATAATACTGGTAAGAGAGAATACATGATCTAAGGTGGAATATCCCTTTCAAAATCCGGCCTGAAACTCGTTTAGAATATTTTTCCTCTTCCCCCCATTTAATCAATCGGTTCTGTAGAATACCAGTGAATAATTTGGCAATGCAATTAATAAATGAAAGACCACGGTAATTCTCAATTGCATCCGGGTTACCCTTTTTTTGGAGAGAAAGTATAATTGATTTGACGAAGCTGTGTGGAACACTCCCTCTCTCAAACATTCTGTTAAATATAAATAGAATCTTATTTAAAAACAAATCAGAACGCCTTTAAAGAATTCATAGGGTACACGATCTTCCCCTGGCGCCTTATTGCTTTTGCCAATGAAAATAATATAAATGAGTCATTTGACTTGAAGTCTACTTTCATTTTTGCTATTATCTGGGTACTTGAAAATAGATGGTTATTGATAATCAAAACTGATTCCATATCCAACATTTTAATAGACATAGCATATCTTAATTCTGACTTAAAAGATAATATCTATCAATATTATCCCAACAAAAACACTAGTGTAAAAAAAAAGGCCGTCTCGCGTAAAAAGTTGTGAGATTATAGGTTTAGCCAAGTCTCCCACTGTCCGAGTAAGTTCTACTAGGTCTAATTTATCCAGTGCAAGTAGATGATGTTTGTCTGTCTCTCTCTTAATTCTCTTTCCCAAATCACTCTACACGTTTAAATTTAAAAACATTTTCTGACTTGGCAAATGCACACCCCAAACTTAAATCAAATAATAAATCTTATTTTTTCATTTGAGCGTCACAGCAGAAGAATAAAAATTTGTATAACGACCCTGCATTTAATTTTAGCCTCTTTGTGGTGGCGCTGTTTATAATTTTATAATTTTTTACAATATTTTGAATAGGGAGTTTTTCTATTAGCCCTAAAAGGGGCAAACAACCAGCTTTTTCGGATTTTTTAATTTTTCCTTTATTTGTACAATAAACTATACCTATATACTAAATTTCAAGTTTCCAGGATTGTTAGAAGTGCCTTAGAATTATGATGAGTGAGTGAGTGAGTGACGAAATAAGAAAACTTTAGGCTCATGTATGTTATGAACTACTATGGGTAGAAGAGTAAAATTTAAATTTCTTGTTCAGTTCGTCATAAACTTTAAATTAAAATTAGTTTATACATCTAAGTATCTTTAATGGGACAATAGAGGGGGTCCAAATTGCTGTGAGTTGGTTCCAGTAAATGATGGTACGGCTGTGCTCGACTTGGCGGGTGCACTGCCGTGCCCCCAGATGAAAAAAGTTTTGTAAACAAACGAGTTTAGTGTGAGTGCTATACAAAACCTGTGTGATAGAGCACGATAGGAGAGAAGGGGGTAGTCCGGGGAGAAAAGAGGGATCTTGAGAGTGACATACTATACTATGTGTAGACAGAGTGAAGAAGATTAGGGGGGTAAGGGAGAACTTGAGAGTAGGTGGGGTTGGGGGTAGGGGAGTTGGGGAGTGGTAGGGCTTTTTAAAAATGTTAGAGAGACAAGGAAAGTAGATAGTAGTGCGCCTACCCCCACTACCTCTGCCGATTTTTACGTTTTTTTCAGAGTTTTTGGGGGATAGCACCCCCAAATTTGGAGCTAAAAATAATTTCTCAATTTCGCTTCAGGGTATGATTTTTCTGAACATATATGCCAAATTTCGTCAAAATCGGCCTGGTAGTTTAGGCTCCAGGTGTCTGCATAGACGACAGACATTTTTTAAAATCCACTTTTTTGACTCAGGGGACCTCAAATCGTGTAAATACATCAAAATCTCAAAATCGAATTTTCGCGCCACAAAAATACTTTCTCTTTATATGAGAAAGTAAAAAGAAATACGTGTGGTGTCGTGGGACACCCGGTAAGTACGAAGTTCCTTACGCTTTTAATTAAATATAAATTATAAAATCAACCTACATTAAAAAGATATGCCTTTAAAAAGAGTATGCCTCAAGACAGGCTTCCGAGATATCTTACCAGGCTATTGATTAATAATATAAGGAGAAAATAAGTTGGGTTAATGATTGGATTCATATTGCTAATAAGTAAGGAATTGATTTTGACATAAAACCTGTAGAAAATTGGTTGGAGAAGCCAGAATCGGCATACGTTACAATCAACGAGTTTTTTTGCGAAAGTCAGGGAAATTGTGAACGGTGAACTGCTTTGAACATCCACTCTGTCAAGCAACCACGAGACGTATAAATATTTAAAGTTCGACAAAAATATTGTGAAGTATCAGAGTTTAGAAGAGCTTAAAACTTGGCATGTTTCTCTAATTGCTAAAGCCGGAGGCTCAGTATTACCATTAAATAGCAGGCCCTGGATTAAAGAGGAACCTAATCAAAAATGTAAATTATGTGAACAAGGAGATAAAGAAACAGTGCAACATTTTATAGCAACTTGTTCAGCCTTGGATAACAAAAGGAAACAATTTTTAGTGACGGCGAAACTAAGTAGTGAGGGAAGGATTGGAAAAAGCTCGCCCCATATTTGGAGGCAGCTTTGGAAATAAGAAATGAAATAAACTAATACTACATATATTCAATATCTCATTTCATATACTTTTTTATATTCAATTTAATATATGTATTAAACATATTTTTATCAAAAGTTCATTCAAATAATTAGAAATTTAAATGATCATTTAGACTCTAGAGTGGACTATATTATTTAATGGTTATTATTCAAATAAAAGAATTTATGTTTTGCTTATAGAAGTTATTTTATTAGTTTGATTTTGTTGGAAACTATATTCTTTTGACTTTTGACGGAAGTGAATATATATATTTATATTATTTTCTATGTATTACATTCAGATATATTTATCCAACATTATTATGTTTACTGTAAAGATATGGGATTAAGGTCATATTTATTTTTATATTTTTAATGTTATTGTTATTTTCAATGATAGAGATTATGACTTTTTACACCAACTCCAGCTGACGGCCTAGGCCAAGCTTAATGATGTTTAATTATTCAAAAAAAGGAAAATTGTTATCAAATTTGTTACTAATAAACATACTACTATACTATACTATACTAAATTATAAAATCACAGCAATAACTACTTATTCATGGTGGAGTTANTCATTCAAATAATTAGAAATTTAAATGATCATTTAGGACTAGATCATTTAGACTCAAGAGTAGACTATATTATTTAATGATTATTATTCAAATAAAAGAATTTATGTTTTGTTTATAGAAGTTATTTTATTAGTTTGATTTTTTTTGGAAACTATATTCTTTAGACTTTTGGCGGAAGTGAATGTATATATATATATTATTTTCTATGTATTACATTCAGATATTTTTATCTAACATTATTATGTTTACTGTAAAGATATGGAATTAAGGTCATATTTATTTTTATATTTTTAATGTTATTGTTATTTTCAATGATAGAGATTATGACTTTTTACACCAACTCCAGCTGACGGCCTAGGCCAAGCTTAGTGATGTTTAATTATTCAAAAAAAGGAAAATTGTTATCAAATTTGTTACTAATAAACATACTACTATACTATACTATACTAAATTATAAAATCACAGCAATAACTACTTATTCATGGTGGAGTTAGAAAAAAAGACAAAATTAAAAGAAACTAACTTGTAGAAAAAAGTTAATCATAAATTTATAGTTAAAGCAGATGGTTATAGAACGAAAAAGAACTGTCCTCTCATACCCCGTCGGCAAAATTACTCCAATTAAATATTAAAATAAAAAATATAAATCATTAATACACAAAAAATTCTGCTTGTATCAGGTTGAAATTTTACGTGCTTGTTTCAATTGTACAATAGGTGGTGTATACAAAGTTTCATTAAAATCGTTACATTAGAACGTAAGATATCGGTAAAAACGTTTTCTTTATTTTAATCGTTTTCGTCCGCTTTAATAAATTTAGCGATCTTTATCACTTCATAGCAGTGTCGGTGTTCGTTTTAATAACATATTTTATTTAAAAAAGTTGTTTATGTCATTAAATAGATGAAGTTTCAATTTTTTCCCGTCCAAAAATTCCAATTTTTTAATTTGACGCTTACGTTTACGCGAGCGTTGCGCGTGAACGCTTGGGCGGATAACGTTTCCAACGAACTTGTCTTGGGCATTGGTAAAATGAACATGTGAACCAAATTTCAACGAAGTCGGTCTACATTTACACAAGTTATCACCATCGTGACGGATTTTGCGTGACGGTGATTTTGTGACGGTGATTTTGGTCGTTTTTTTCGGATTCACTCCCGGGCCCAGAACGTGCCATAAGGAACTTCGTTCCAAAACGCTAAATCAGTCTTTCTCAAGTATTTTCTCAACAGTCTTTTCAGTACTTTCTACAGCTAACGTGATATTTTACAGATGTATGTTTTTGTCAACAATGAAAAGAAACATGAGATCAATTTTAATGCTTCACTTTTGAGCTCCTCGACGTGGCAGCGGGCGCTTTTCGGGGTTGACGAGCGAAGCGAGTAGGGGGCGGAGCCCCCTAGTTTGCTATAAAAATAAAACTTGTCATTCTCTTAAAAATTTAATATTAAAATTAGAATAATACTGTATGCAATATATTTGTCTATTTTATTGTTGATGAATTTATTTTATTTGTCGAATATTTATTTGGTCGGTACATTATTTTTATATGTCACTGTCCTAGGGAATATTACAAATTTAGAAATATCGTTGATGAGTTCTACATTGTGTCATGGGTGTGCTTTTTATTTGCACACCTCTATATTTTATTTCCCATCAGAAGTTGTTAAATGTTTAAGCTATTTTTTGTTTATATTTTAATTAATTTATTTATTACTTAAATATAAGAAATAATTATGTGTACGAAAATTGTATTCATACAAATTTTTCTTTTTTTAAAAAAAGCTTAAAACAACTCCCATACACTTTTTTTATGGACATGATTACTTCATTTAGCCAGTAACGGTTTTGGATTTAATTGCTTGGCCTACATAATAGTAGGGAATATAGCCACTGATCTCTAGCATTAGCCCCGCGTGGAGGGGGGAGTGGAGGCTATAGTATAATTTAGTAAAAAAAAGTCTAAAATTTAGTTAAAAATTCTGAGCATGCAGTAATTCTGAGATATATTTATGGACAAAACTTTAATTTTATACTTATGGATGAAGGCCAAAATTCCATTATGAAAAGCAGATAAACTATATATATCTGCTTATAATCGAATTTTGTCTGTTGTATGAATTTAAAAATTCATAAGAAAATATTCATTAAATAATATCGGGAAAATTAAATGGGGCAGTGATAAAATTCACAAGATAGTAAAAATGATCAATACAATGTTAAAACTCCAACCAATAGACATAATTATGTTTAGAGTTTAATTTCTCTAATGGATTTATTTGTTTCGTTATAAATAATTCTCATTTTAATAAATAAAATTTAGTTACGTTAAATATCTTATACTTTATCACTCTTAATTATTTACTTAGTTTAATATAAAGAGACTTAAACTTTGCTAACCATGTCATTCTATGCAATTGCAGTAATTAGAAAATAGAAGCCAAATTTTATTTGAAATATCCTACATGCGACGAGTTATTAACTAGAATAATTATATTATTGCAATATATCGCGTCATTGGGATTCAAACCCTAACTATCTATTGATAGAAAATCAATATTTAAAAAATTATGAATCCTTATAAAGAAGTAAAATATTTATCTAATATATTATTTTGGACAATGTCTTTAGCACTGTGTACAGATCAAGTACAACGTTGTAAAAACCATCGAAATAAATTCATAGTAATATATTTTAACATATTTTTTAACATATTAACTATTTTATTAATACTTTCACATTATAATCATATATTAAAAGAGAAATTCGATACCCTAATTGGTTACATTTTTATAATTCTGCATGTAATTCAATCTAAAATTATTTTCTGGCTATTCATCGTCAAAACTGAGTCAATATCGAACAATTTAATTAATATTTTTAGTATTATTGGTGATTTTAAACAAAATCATATATATAAAACTATATATTCGTATAAATATGTAAATATTAAAATTAGAATAATATTCTTTACAATTTATATAACTACTTATTTTATATTAAAATTTATTCGGAATTATAAGTATACTTGGATGCTTGTAATTATATACGTATTTCAGTTTTATGCCTTGTTAAGACGTATGTTAGCAGTTGAAGTTTATACCTTTCCAATTCGTTTATATTCGCAAATTATCGATTGTTTAAACTCGCAAATCACTCAAATGTCTAAATCTCTTTATATTCAAGTTAAAATTAAACATAAAATTTGGATATATATCAACAAATTAATTTATACAAATGGAAAAATAAATGATACGTATGCATTATCTTTACTTGTGATTATATTATCTCAGTTAATTGTGATAACAGAAGTTTTATTATATCAATATCTTTTGTTAATTAGTAAAAATCGACTAACAAATTCGATTATTAATAAAAAATATGCGAAATATTTAAATGCATTTTCGTTATCGAAGATTTGTTACTTACAAGTTTTAACTTTTTACTATCCATCAGAAGCCAATAATAAAGTAAGATAAGCAGGGCCGGTCCTACCGGGGGTGCAGAGGGTGCGTGCACCCGGGCGGCCGTTCCAAGGGGGCGGCCAAAATGTATAAGGTATGAGGAAGAGAGACATATAAATTAAAATTAAATTGACATTATCATGAAAGAGAAGAACGGCCGCCCCTTTAATACTGCTGAAAAAAAAAAACTATCTGGAAAAGAGTCATAGTGTTGAAGAAACCAAATGAAAGGTTTCTAGATAAACCGGTGAGTCTTTACTTTACTTTTTGATTATTATACCGCTGCCGCTAAATCATGTCACCGCTTTGATGCCTCTCCGATTGCGCACACTTAATTTTAACATTGTTTTTTTTCTATATATAGTTTTTATAAGTTTTTCATAGAATTGGTTTTATCAACTCTCCCCACTTTCTTCTATTTTAATTTGGTAGAATTCAGTCTCGTGCTAGACATCATACAATAACGGTATCTCTGTTTCCTCGCTCTGTGCTTATAGTTAAAACGGATTTAACTTTATATATATATATTTAGTTTTGTGATTAAAATTAAAATTTGTTAACTTGGTGATTTAATAATTGTCTTATATAATATATACCTTTATTAATAATACTATTAATTTTGTAATTATAAAATAAAAATTAATTTAGTACTTTAAATTAAGTAAAGACGAATTATCATTTATTTTCAATTAATTTAAAAACATTAGTAACGCATAATTACTTTTCAAATTAAATCGTTTTTTTTTATGTTTAATAATTTTGTAACATTTCAAAATGTCTGAAAGGAAAAGTAAAAGGCAGTCAGGAGCTTTCTACCGCAAAAGAAAAGCTAGAGCAGAAGAGGAAGCACTTAAATGTAAGGGTTCCATTTTTAAATTTATTAAAACCAACAATCCTAATGTAGAACTGCCTCAAATCGAGGTCGCCGAACCAGCACCAAGTTGCTCTTTTGAAACTTCAAATTTGTCGGGAGATGACATACAAGTTACTGCTAAAACTACCACTGAGACTCTTTCTGAATTTCAAAATATTAGTAACACTGTTCTTTCCACAGAGGCTGAGAATAAAAATGTATTGTGTATAGATCTAGATGACCCATTCTCGTGGCCGAGAAAAATATCTAATCGACTTTTGGAAATATTAGTCGAAAGAGGTCCGACAGCTTTTCCAAGCGGCGATTACTACAAGTACCCGTGTGATGAAAGTGGAAGGTCATTTTCACTTTCTCAGTTATACAGAATTTTACCAAACGGTGAAAAAGTCTCCCGAAATTGGCTAATTTATTCAAAAAGTCAAGGAAGCATTTATTGCTTTTGCTGTAAATTGTTTGGTATTAAAGAAAACAGACTGACTGGTGAAGAAGGCTTTCGCGACTGGAGGCATTTGGCAAGTAACTTAACCAGACACGAGACTTCACTTGAACACACGGACAACAGTCAAAAGTTGAGTCAACTAAAACTGAGATTAAATAAAAATTTAACAGTTGACGAAGAGCAGCAGCGGTATTTTGAAGCAGAAAAGAAAAGGTGGAGAGCAATTATTGAAAGAGTAATTGCTGTGATTCAATATTTGGCTGGCCAAAATATGGCTCTAAGAGGTACCACAGAAAATTTATACGAGAGAAATAATGGCAATTTTTTAAAAGCTATAGAGATGCTAGCAAAATTTGACCCCATAATGTCAGGACATCTTAATAATATTAAGCAGTCAAAACACCTCAAGACACATCTACCACACTATTTAGGGAAACATTTTCAAAATGAAATTATTTCAGCGTTAGGTGAAGGAATTAAAAATAAGATAACACAACTTGTAAAAAAAGCCAAGTATTATTCTATTATATTAGATTGTACACCGGACGTAAGCCATATAGAACAGATATCTGTAACAGTTCGAATCGTTACAACAGAACCGTCAGATATAGGTATAAAAGAATTCTTTCTTGGATTTCATGCTGTAAATAATACCACAGGAGAAGGACTTAGTATTTTTTTGATGCATTTATTATCAGAATTTGGTTTAGACATTCAAGATATGCGTGGCCAAGGCTATGACAATGGGGCAAATATGCGCGGTCAGCATGCAGGACTACAGAAGAAAATTTTAGATATTAACCCTAGGGCTTTTTTTGTACCCTGTGCTGCTCATTCTCTTAATTTGGTTGTTAATGATGCGGCTAAAATTACTTTTGAAACCATTAATTTTTTCGGCGTAATTCAAGAGCTTTACGTATATTTTTCATCCTCTACTTACAGATGGGACGTACTTAAAAAAAATCTAACACGGTTTACTTTAAAGTCCGTGAGCGATACACGTTGGGAAAGCCGTGTAGACGCTATAAAACCGTTAAGGCACCAATTGAAGGAAGTAATGC
>KZ651875.1:183805-194138 GCA_001010745.2 Gerris buenoi
GAAGTTTATTATTTTTTTCTGCATTTATTATTAAAATCTAACAATCGTAGATAAAGTACGGTACGCAACTCGTGTGAAAACGGCATTTTGCATTGCTCGTGTGGTTTTTACTACCCTCGCTGTCGCTCGGGTGTAAACTCCACACTCGCATGCAAAATACT
The DNA here is from genome assembly GCA_001010745.2 of Gerris buenoi. NCBI lineage: Eukaryota > Metazoa > Arthropoda > Insecta > Hemiptera > Gerridae > Gerris > Gerris buenoi. Next base: position 183,967 of record KZ651875.1, read on the forward strand.
ACTTTCCACACTCGACGCGTAATGTACTATTTTGTCTTGCTCGTAAAATAAAAGGAATTTATGAAGATCGAAGGTTTTATCTGAATATTATAAGTTAAAAGAGACTAGAAGTCCGAGACACACTTATTACTAAGAAAATCACGTTTTCAGTGGCAGTCAGAGAACACCCTACCCTTAATTATAGCCATGGAGTGGTGTATTGCCCAGAATTTGGTGGCGTCAACGAAGACGAGTTAATACAAGATATGGATTAGTATAGAGTCTGTGACATTAAACGTATTCAATCGAACAGAAATTTCTCCCCAGAACCCACTCACCTCTACAAACTAAAATTCCATGCTCGCCATCCCCCAACTCATATTAAAGGAGGGTATCTCAGAATCGAGATACGCCCATATATCCCTCCGCCTTTCAGGTGTCTGAGATTCGGATACTTTAAAGGCTAACTGTAGACGAAAAATTATCTGAAAAAAAAGTGTGGAGGACAAGAAGAGCCCCATACAGAGTGATGTAAGCAAGCGTGCCTGAACACTGGAGGAGGGCACTTACCTGGTCACGCAGCTGCCCAAGGTATGTACGGGAACAGGACATCCAAAATATCAGGTTTACAGAGAAAGCGAGTCAAGTAGAACCAAGAAGACTCTTCTATCAACGGAATCCTGGTTACACATTGAATGTGCAAGATACTCCAGATCCCACCTCAATAATAGACTTTCCTTATCTTCCTCCAGTCGTTCACTTTAAAAACCACACATCATCCAGTAGTGTTCCATCCCTCCCCCCCACAAGCATTCAAAACCACAAAGGCAGCCACTAATACAGTAGCACCCCAAAACTCCCCCAAATAAATCAAGTGNCGTCATGCTGAAAACCACTCAGGAGGTCTTAAAAACACCTAAAACGAATAATTCCGTTGAAATCTCGAAAAAAAAAATTATTTTTTTAAACAATATGTGTGACGTTCCTACATGATACAGCTTGTTGTGGATTTCTTTTATGCTTTTACCTTCTTTCGGTATAAGTATAGGACACTTTTTTCCAAAATTTTCTTTACACTTCAATATACCCTCACCATTCATATATTTTCCTAATTCATTTACAGACTAATTATTTTTATAAATAGATAATTTTGTAAATGATCTATACCTCCCTTATTTACCTTGTAAACTGTTATTTTCAAATTGTGTAAGAGCCCTATAACCATCGGTTACATTAAGCCTATATTTTATCCCCAGTACTTCCAAATCCCCAGATAATTTTAAATTAAATTCTCATTTCAATAATAAGTCATCATTATCACTCCATGTAGTTAGCTCTATATCCCCACTCTATAGCCCACTGCTCCAACATGGGTACTAGCGTCTGATTAGCTCCCCCACTACTTCCTAATAAATAGGGTGGACCAAGAGGAAGGGACATTCAAAACATTGTCTCCCTTCCTATTGTACAACTCCATCTCCGGGCTGATTGGAACCCTTAAAACACTTTTTAAAAAAAAATGAAAGAAGGACCACTTTTAGTAGAAACGTTCACTGATTAACAATCAGCGAAGCTTGCAACAGCAAATACACTTTGTCGCGGAGCGAACATTATTTAGTTATTTTTGTATTTATTTTTTCTTTGTTTTTAAATGAGTTGCCATAGTTACAGGTGTCAAAATGTTTGTTTATAACTTAATGTAAGAGATTGAAAAGAGTTTTTTTGTCTTGCTCGTAAAATAAAAGGAATTTATGAAGATCGAAGGTTTTATCTGAATATTATAAGTTAAAAGAGACTAGGAACAGTTAGAGGGGGAATTGGAAGGTTTCATGGAAATATCGTTAAATGCAGAAGAAAAATTAATAGAATTAGGGAATGCGATCATTACTTCAGATGAACCCTTTCCGCTTAAAATCCTTAATATTAGTAGAGTTCCGGTCAAGTTGCCGAAGTTAGAATTACCGGTTTTCAAAGGGGATAGGTTAAAGTGGAACGAATTTTGGGAGAGGTTTGATTCGGCGATTGACAGCAACCCAAATTTAAATAAGATCGATAAATTTAATTATTTAAAACAACAGCTGTCAAATGATGCATCTCAGTGTATCGCTGGGTTGTCATTGACAGCTCAAAATTATGATTCGGCTATTACATTATTAAAAACACGATATTCCAATAAGTCTTTAATAATAGGGGATCTATACACAAAATTTCGGAATTTAAACGTATCAAATAATTCGACCTCATGTTTACGTTTAACATTGGATCAAATCGAAAATTTCTGTCGTTCTTTGGAAGGATTAGGGGAACAAGTTAACCATTCTTGTTTCACGTCATTAATTAAATCGAAATTTCCACCACAAATATTACTTCTTCTCGAAGAATTCGAGATGCATGAGCCTTCTACTGGAATTATACCAGAGTGTACGCTATTAAGAGAGCGGTTGGACAAAATAATAGGAGCTAGGGAAAGATGTGACTCCAGTAATAGTGTAGTGCCGTTTNAAAAAAAAAAAAAAAAAAAAAAAAAAAAAAAAAAAAAAAAAAAAAAAAAAAAAAAAAAAAAAAAAAAAAAAATATAAAAATATATATATATATATATATATATTCCCTGACTCTCCCGTGATAAAGCCAGTGACTTAGAAGCCCGTGGAACCATTAAAAAAATCAAGGCCAACAAATAACGGAGAGCACAATAACTCTCCCGCCCACCCTTCTACCTCCAATACACACCACATCACCAGGCATAACATAAAGTAACTCAGATTCGTGCGTAAAGCCGAGAGAAGCCTCCCAACCACTCATTACCTCTCCCTTACTAGTAGCCCCAGTTTCCCCACACCAACAAGTAGCAACTTTTGTCTCACTGAGACTTCACAGTGAAATAATGCAAGTGCCAGGGATACCGCAAGCAGTGTCAGTAAATATAAAAGGATTTGGAATTAGTTTTAACGTAACTAACTACTGCGTCCAAAACACTGCAATGATTGAATCATGTCATCAATGATTGAGGCGCAATGAATGAACTCAGCAATAATTAGAGGAACTCTTAGAGCACTCCCGCGAGCGTCTATTTTCATAAGATATTTTAATAGCCAATAGCCACCATCCTTCATGGGGTTCACCAGTAGACGAAACCGGGGAACTATTGTATAAAGAGATAGCACTCGAAAACTTAGTTGTCCTTGGGTTCAACGGTTGGGTTCAACGGAATGGGTTCAACCACAATCCAGTGTTCGTGGCAAACGCAACAGATAGTTTACTTGAAGGCCCCCCCCCCTCAAAAAAAAGATGGCAGATGGTGAAAGCGGAATGGGAAATTTTCTATAACATATCAATTTCCCAGAAGTCAGGGAGCCAGGATGGTGCTAAAGACACCGCGCATAGCTATCACTGAGTCGAGGCAACTCGAGGTCGTGGGTTCGATCCTGGGCCATGATACTCTGAATTGCATCTATGTATCGCGGTCGGAGCAGGGGGAGGGGACCCCCCGAGGGGTCCTCTTCCACCACGCCGTCTAGTGGGTTCGATCCGTGTCATGAGATGTGATCGTTATCTATGGTTCGAGGTCGGAGTAGGGCGAGGGGACCCCCTGAGGGGTCCTATTCCCCCACACTTTGACGCACGCTCATATAGCTTACTAATGACCACATCATACTCGCTTCGGCGGTACAATGTACAAATGTATGATGTGCGAAGTAGCTGGAACTCTCCACCACGGGGCAGGTAAAATGGGTCCACTGTAGGCCTGATTACGAGGTTCGAACAAGTGGTTCGTCCTACCCGTGTAGTAGGAAGTACTAGGTAACTAATTCCCAGAAATCAAGCTAGGGGAAAGGGCGGACCCAGACACACTTTCACTCACCTTTTCCACCGCTCTGCAGAGTGCAACAAAGCAAGCTATTCCACAAGTACCAGAATGACGCCCGCGTCAACTTCCATGGAGGACTCCGGATCCGGAATTCCGTGAAGCCATTCGGCACAGGAACAGGGCACTTAGAAGATTATAGAAGAACTTATAAAAGATTCAAGACAAAAGCCCGGGGAATAATAAACGAGGAGAAACGAAAATCGTGGGTAGCCTTTATATCCACCCTCAACCGTTTACCGCCATCGACAGAAGTGTGCAAAAACATCAATAGGACAAGGCATTAGCGGACAAGGCACACCATCTCAACCCTTTAACATTTAAACTCACTAGAAGTAGACCAGGAATGTGTTTCCCACAGGCCAGCAGACAGGCTCCCATTCCAGCTCCAACTTCAAATCCTCCTGAGTCCAACTTCAAATCTTCCTGAGTTTATGGTGCCTGAAGATCTGCTAGATGATCTAAACTCAGCACTCACACAGCACGAGTTAAGCAAAGCCATAACAAATATGAGAATCCGCTCCAGGATATGATGGTATTCTACCTGCATTCATCAAGAAGTTGAACCACACCCACAAACGTAAACACCTCCTGTACAACAATATGTTTTTAAATGACCTACTTCCTCAGCAGAGGTGGGAGGTCAAAGTCATCCCGATACTCAAACCTGGCGCAGACTCAACCATAGGCCCATTGCTCTCACCAGCGCCACCTTGGGAAGCTGTTAGAACGGATGGACACGGCGAGGCTGAGCTACGTTATTGAGAACAAAGGTCTATTCTCGGATTTTTAATATGGGTTTAGGAAGCATAGATCAACAGAAGTGCCCATGATCATTTTTCACACTGCAATATTAAAAGGAATGGCTATAGGAAACGTCACGGTTTCTGTCTTCTTTGACATCAACAAAGCATATGATATGGCTTCTCGGCCTCACATACTTCAACAGCAAAAAGGTTGGGGATTTAAGGGACATATTCAGGAGTACGTGTGGAACTTTCTGGGCTTCCGACCCTTTTGGACGCTAGTAGAGGGAAGATTATTATACTACGTAGTGCAAGAACAAGGAGTCCCACAAGGGAGTGCTATGAGCACGTTGTTATTTATAATCTTGATGAACTCTATTACTAAATTAATCCCTCTTGCAATTAATCCATATTCACAACCCAGGGATCAATTCAGATGGCAGAGGGGCTCCTATAAGAGGCAATTGAAGCAATGGTCTCATGGGCACACAATTTTGAAGTTTCACAAAGCTTTTATAGCGTCAAAATTGCAGTACGGATGTGCGTTGTTCACTACAGCAAATCCAAGTTGGTTGAAGAGCCTCCAATTGGTACATCGTGAGGCCTAGAGAATAGCAGTTGGTTCATTTAGATCTAGTCCAATTAACAGTTTATTGGTAGAAGCTGGAACAGAGCCACTTCTAATAATATGGGACCAAACAGTGTTAAATCTCTTCTGCCGACTTCGATGCACTCCTGGAGGAGATCATGCCCGAGCAATAATCACCTATCCTCACCCCCTAGAAAACCTCTACTGGCACTACAGGGGTAACAGATACGAATACCCTCTGGCGGTAAGATTCACGTTACTTCTAGAACAATGCGGATTGTGCCCGAGAACTTTGGCTTGGCCCCTACACATCAGGAACAATAATTAAAACAAATCTGACGATGTTAACTCTAAAAAAGAGAAAAAACGTACCAGAGAAGAAGGAGAGTATCTTCAGCGTTTCCGATCCTTAAAAGAAGTGTTCCCACGACTAACTAATTAACTCCTCGGCGCTACGGTCCGTGAAGGGCCCTGGCCGCCAAAACATAGCCTCACCACTCCTCCCTATCCTGCGCACGTCTCCTCCAGGAACGAACGCCCAACCTCCTCAGGTCGTCTTCGACATCCAGCCATCTCCTTCTGGGTCTGCCTCTTCTTCTTCCACCTCCCGGTTTTCCATCCATCATCCTCTTAGGCACTCTGCTGTCCTCCACGTGTCCTAACCATCGAACTCGTCCTGATTTTATGAAACTCACAATGTCTGGCTGATCGTATAAACTCAATAATTCATGATTAGAGCGAAATCTCCAAACACCATTTTCGCAAACCGCTCCGTATATTTTCCTGAGTATTTTCAGGATCTGCTAGAAGGAGTGTTCCCACGGGTAAGGGAAATATACACAGATGGGTCTAAAACAGAGGCAGGAGTGGGAGTAGCGGTTTTCTCGGACGCTGAAATCTATAAGGTGGGAATTAACACAAGATCCAGTGTGTTCGCAGCAGATCTGATGGGTATTCAACTCGCACTGGACCTAGTAGAAGACAGGAATATAGAACAGCCAATGCCCACGATCATCTGTTCGGACTCCAGGGCAGCAATCTGCGGTATAGGGAACTCATACTCCAACCAAGCCCTAGCAGTAACGATCCGATCGAGACTTGTAGAGACGACTAAGAAAGTTATGCCACCAATAACCCAAGAGTGGATGCCAGGCCACTCAGGAATTTCGGGCAACGAGAAAGAGAGAAAAAAAAAATCACAGGGAAGTACTTGCGTCCAAGTACTTTTTAGGGGTTTGTAGATGAGTAAGCATACCCATTATATAATCATGATTTCTTGTCTTCGATCTCAAGAGTCCCGGGTTCGATCCCCCGAAACCAATAAGGAATGCAAAATTTGAAATAGCATATATATATTTGTGTCCTACTCTTCAGCAGCTTTCATTTGATACCCAACTCAAAATTTAAAAAAAAAAAATTGGGCGCACTTCTCTTTTTCGCGCCCAAAATTGGCAATTTTTGAAAATTTAGGATGAACTCCCGGAATTTTCATCGCGCCATAATAAGGTATTAGCATGAATTATTTCGAAATTTTAGCACCAGCCGATCTATAGTGGTTGGGGGGGGGGGAATTTATTTTGGGTATATTTTGATTTTTTTAACCAATAAGGAAAGCAAAATTTAAAAAGGCATGTATATATTTGTAACCTACTATTCAGCAGCTTTCATTTGATACCCACCCAATTCAAAATTAAAAAAAAAAAAAAATTTGGGCGCACTTCACTTTTTCGCGCCCAAAATTGGCAATTTTTGAAAATTTTGGATGAACTTTCAGTTCACTCCGAGTCGCGGACGAGAGTGCACGTCTTATTCCCTATCTCCGTTTAAAATCTAAATTTTATTCAGTTGTGTGCCTGATTTTTTAAAAATAAAATAGAACCGTAACGTGATGTAGTTTTGTCGATGCATATGCGAAGTTTCAAGTACATACAATCAGTTGTGATTAGTTAAAAAATAATTTATTTTTCAATTTATAGTGAGTTATTGCTGTGACATTATATATTATTCCAGTTTCAAGGAAGTGGAGGGGGCATTGTCAACCTTTCACTACTAGACCAAGGAGGTGGGAGACAAAATCTAATTATAATTATACCGTAACGAGTCTAGAGGAAGGAGCACTGTTTTACTTCGTGTAACAGGTGGATTGAAGTCTAAAGTTCATAATAAGATTAAAAAGCTAAGACCAACCATTCCCTTACTGCAGCTAGATCCAAAACAAAAAGAAACTAATAATACCGGGGCCAGGAAGCAAAGATTCGACACTGTACCAAAAATGTGGGACTGATATTACTTCTGGTAAAACTGGACCATGCGCAATTTGTAAAAAGATATTTCATGTAACATGTACTAGGCTAAAAAAAGCTGATAGTTTCAGAAAACTAACTACTGAACGCAAATTACAATGGAAATGTGATAAATGTAATGGAAATGAAGACGAAGAGGATGATGATGATAATGAGGAACAGACAGATAAATTAAATACTATGAGTGAAAATATTAAACTAATACTAAAACATATCGCACCTATTAAAGCCATGAAAGAAATAATTGACGAATTAGAAAAAACTGTACAATTTTGTGCTGATTCATTTCACGATTTTAAAACCACCATCGAAGAACTAAAGAAGGCCCAAAAATGTTTAGATAATGAAAACGATAAATTGAAAGATATAAACCTAATTTTGAATAAGGAGGTATGTATTCTAAAAAATTCTGTGGCAGATTTAGAACAACGTACGAGAATAAGAGATATCGAAATAAACGGAATTCCTGAAACCAAGAACGAAAACTGCATAGCGGTCGTTAGAAAATTTGGTGTTAAATTGGGATTAACATTAGGAGAAGATGACAGCGAGATAGCCCATAGGGTCAACACCTCAGTTCAAGGAAAAATTATGCCTATAATAGCACTCATGAAAAATCGACCTACAAAAGTCCCGTGGGCTTCCTCTCATGGCTAGCGATATNTTTGGTGTTAAATTGGGATTAACATTAGGAGAAGATGACAGCGAGATAGCCCATAGGGTCAACACCTCAGTTCAAGGAAAAATTATGCCTATAATAGCACTCATGAAAAATCGACCTACAAAAGTCCCGTGGGCTTCCTCTCATGGCTAGCGATATACATGAAAGCTTCCCAGATATGCGGATTTATGTAAACGAACATCTTACTCAGCTAAATAAACGTCTTTTATGGTTGGCGAAGAAAATAAAACAAACCTACAACTATGCCTTCGTATGGACAAAGAACGGGAGAATATTTTTAAAACTAACAGAACAGTCTAAAACCGTGAGAGTATATTATGAAGATCAACTAAGAGACATGGACATTGATAGAAAAGTTACAGAATTTCATTTGGATAAGGAGACAAAAAAAATACAAGAATATAACTATCAAGATAATATTACGATGACAGCCAACCAAACACAAATTTCGAATCAACCTACCGCCAAGTCTTCAGGAAGCAGCCCAACCGTATCACCCAGGAAAACTCAGTAAACTCTGCTTAACTTGTATTTATAAATCTTTATGTGTATTATTATTTATTTATTTTTATTTTTTCTATTTGATGGATTTCTCAAATGCAATCCCAGACGATGTTTCACATCTTATTAATGAAACAAATGTAAACTCAATAGAAAAGTTAAGAAGTAATTTACAAAAATGTAAAAATTGTTTCTGTTCTTTGTACCAATATAAGAAGTATATATAAAAATATTGATGAATTTAATATAAAAATAGGTCCGAAAAATTTAGATGTTTTTTGACAAAATGGCGCCGAAAATGAAACACTAACCCTAAGTGGTATATATATTTGTTATCTACTCTTCAATACCTTTCATTTGATACCCCACTTCAAAATTAGTAAGGGGGAGGAGGTGGGGGGATTATTAATTTTTTGACAAAATGGCGGGGAAAATGAAATATTACCCTCAAGTGTTATATATTTTTGTCATCTACTCTTCAATACCTTTCATTTGATACCCCACTCAAAATTTTNGTAGACCTATTTTTATATGAACTCGCAAACTATCTAAATAAACAAAACACGAATAACTTACACGTCTTTGGTGATATAAACATCGATATTCTTGAATCGAACAATGACCCTAACAGAGAGAAATATCTAGATATTATGGCAAATTTTAATTTGTCGAGTTGTATTAACTCACCGACTAGAATTACTAATAATACTCAAGCTTGTTTGGATCTTCTATTTGTTTCGAGAATATTTGTAAAGAAAAATCATTACAACGTAATAAACTGGACATCACTTGTGACGGATCATAACACTGTTATAATGCTCTACAAATATAAAAAGCATAAAGAAAATGATATTAATACATAAATTAAAATAATTGATCAAGTTCAACTTAAAAAAATCATAGCAAATATAAATTGGGACCCTGTCATCACTGAGAAAGATGCTAATGCATCTGCAAATAAATTTAACAAAATAATAGATGATTGTATTCAAGCTGCGTCTCGTATAAAGAATATACAAGCTAATTCAAAATTTAAAAAAATCAAGACTTGGGCTACTCAAGGATTAGTGCACTCTATTAGGAATAAAGAAAAATTAGCCCAACTACTAAAAAAAAGACCGTTTGACAAAAAGCTTAACCAATACTACAAATCATATCGAAATAAATTGAATAAATTAATTTGGGAAGCTAAAGAGATATATTACAAATATAAAATTGAAAAAGCGGGTGGTAATCAAAAAGCAATTTGGCAAGTGTTAAAAGAAGTCATGGGAACACAGGTAACCAAAGATCGCATAAAAGGTGTTACATATGAGGGCAAATATTTTGATTTTAGTAAGTATGCTTTCGATGGAGCTAATGCTTTCAATAATCATTTTAGCAGTGTAGGGGAAGTTCTAGCATCCAAAATTAGTAAGGTGGATTTAATGTGGAAAGGACCGACAGTTGTTAAGAAGCGTTCAGTTAAATTTCAATTCTCCGATTGCACAGAAAAACAAGTATCTGA
>KZ651875.1:204308-236611 GCA_001010745.2 Gerris buenoi
GTTAGGCCCGCGGTAACGGGCAGAATAATAAATATGGTTGAGAAAAAGAGCTGAGAGATAATTAGTTATAATTAAAATAGATATTTAAAGAGATATTTACTGTTTAAATAGTAAGTTTTATGCAGTTATAATTAAAACATTTAAATAGGAAGTTTTGTGCTCCAATATCCGTTACATAGGTATGGCGCAAATGGTTTAGTATCTGGCTTACTCCCAGTAGCCCCGGGTTCGATCCCAGCTTATGGCACATCAATTTTTAACGTTATAAATCATTTAGAGGTGAGATAGTTGTTGTCGTTGTCGTTGTTGGGACACTACTCGATTATATAAAAGATAATATGATTGATGATCGACGTAAGAGATCACGGCCTTTTGAAGGCTGAAATCTGTTATTATTAAACAATAAATATTTGATGATGATTACACTCGAAGCAGTGATAACAGATATAAATGACTGTTTCGTGATATAAGATCTATAAACAGGAAAACAAAAACGTATTGTTGGGCGATAAATATATTAAAAATCCAGCTGGATCTCGTGCTGGATTGTTTGTCCCATGTACGTTTCAATCTTCTGCGCCCGTTGTTTTCTCTTCAACATCAACATAGGCACCAACATACATTGTCACCTATATCTTCAAAAGTACTCATCTGATTTTTATGAAAATTAGATTAGACTGCAGATAGCCACAAATATATTTTAAATATCTGCACTCTTAAACTTTTTCCTAATTGATACTTTAAAAATCAGTTAGCTTTATAAGTTGTATAATTTATATTATTTCCCTATTAATTTGAAATATAAATTTCCTCCTTTGTAAGTATAAAATTCAACTGGTGGGTATCAAGGGAATATTTCAAAATATCCCTCCTTCCCCTAAGTTATAGAGATTCGTTTGTTAAAATCAATTAAAACCTGTTTTCATAATTAGAACCCTCACTCCCTCTCTTTCTCGTACAGAGTGACAGACAGACAGACAGACCATAATTAGAACCCTCACTCCCTCTCTTTCTTTTTTAGCTTTGTACTTTTACCCCAGTCGTATTTATTCTTCCTTCTTTCCTTAAACTCCTTCTTCTCAATCAATTTTAGAAAAACGTTTACTCAAAAAAATCAACCCCCACCTCCTCCGGACTCTCTAAAGTTAAAAAAACAAAATCTGATCACTCTCTTTTTCTTCCTGTTGGACTTTTTATTTCCTCAATTAATTCTATCGCATTTATTTTAAAATGATTTCAGGCTTTGTCGTATCTCAGTCTTGGAGTTTTCTCCCGCTTTAAGAACTTTTCAAGCAAATAAGCGGGGGAGAGGGCTTTACTTCCCATTTAATAACATTTTCTTACCCTCGGTTAAATCAGATTTGTGATCTTCACCTTTTTATTATCTTATGCTCGCCTTTATTCTCTTTTTTTATCGTTGCCTTCAAGAGCTTAAAAAAAGAAGATGAGGAAAAAAAATTGAGCTTGGAAATCAGTTCTGTTTAATTTTTTTTTTAACCTCTCAAAGGCCAATGAAATAAATAATCGTGCCAAACCTTCATCGATTTTTTAAAAGAAAGAGGGTTTCTTTCCCCACGAACTAATTGAAGGTAATGATTAATTATAGAACACAAATTTCAACAAAATTAATTAATTAAAAATAAGTGTCAAACATCTATGATGCAAAGACAATGTCCAAGAGAATCTGTGATATTTAATAAGCTAGCACAAAATATTAAAACTTATAAAACTAAGTTGTATTTTAAACATTATACAAATAGACTGCCAATTAGTGTGGCACATAGCTTCTTCACATCATAGCACGTACTTTATTGATTTTATGCTTTTAAAATCAATTGTTGTTTAATTTACTTAATGAAATTTGTTTCGATTTTTTTTTTTCATGGATTAAATTTTAAATTATACAAAAGTTAAAGAGCACAGGCAGTTGAAATTAATCTGGATTATCTGCGGGCTACTTTGGACAAACCATCCACATTGCATAAGTACCGGTGTGGAAACCCACACATGACTCCACGAAATGTTGTGGTGTCAAGCAATAGAGAACCCAGTATTTACGCCCATTTTCATGGAAGTAAAAACACTAAAATGCCAATTTCTCCCAAACCTCTTGTCCGATTTTGCTCAAAAATTAAAAGGCTACTGAAGTTATAGTCGACAGACCGATTTCTTGTTTAAGCTTCTGTAGCTCCGTAACGTCGTGATATTTGGGTTTGCGCCATCAGTTTTTCCTACAAAAGTTCTAAAAAATGCCGCTAACCGCATCCAATACGATGTATTGAAGAAAAGTTGTAAAGGTTTTAAGTTCCGAACGAACGTATGCGTATGTAGATACATATATAAGTACGCACAGACATACATTAATATGAAACGGATTTCAATTATATCCCCGGGTTCGTAAGACCCCTCCTTTTCTCATGCAATCAATCGTAAGACCCATCCTTTTCTCAGCTCTCCTTTTTTATCATGTTTTGAAGGGTATCACCATATTTACTTTTTTATGGAAATAAAAAGATAAATTTGCCACACTAACAGGCAGTAAATTATTCATTTGTGATTTTTATGAAAAATGTCGTTGAAAATTTAAATCGACTCCAGTCGATTTAATGTTCGCTTGTCAAAGAGTACTATGATTATCATATAAAATCACAGCGTATCAATATACGCTGTGTTTTTTAATTCTTTAACACGAACACTTTATATCTTTTCCTTACGCAAGAGAATAATTTGTTTTATGTTAGAATTTTAGAGTTAAAATTGATCGAGAGCGGCAAGGGATTTATGAGGATTTTGTATCCTTGTAAGCAAACAAGTCCAAGGATTAACTGGGAGGGGGGGGGAGGGGGGCGTCGTAGTAAACTTGTTTATTAGAATGTATATCCGTGCTATGAACGTATAGTATCAGTATAATCCATATATGTATATATATGTGAGGTACCCTTACATATATACGTATATAAGGAGGGTCTATCTCAAGGGGTATGTTTACAGCTTTGTCCCTTACAAGGCCTAACATATAGCCTCCCTTTACATAAAGGCGTACACGCTCCGGTACTAAACGATATCCACTGAATCTACATGGATTTACCATATAAGCTCTGACATGTTTATATTTTACTGAAACCTTTTTTCCCTCTTTGTCTTTCATAAAATAAAAAATAAATATAATTTTTTAACGTTCAATTTAACTTAACGTTAGTAATAGCGTTTAACTGAGTTGATAGAACGTTACTCGTTAAACTAGTGTTAAAACAGTAAGGGTTAAGTAAGAGACCGTGTTTATTTCACGTCTTTTACTACCATTGCAATATCTTGAATATTATAGCTGTAAATGAAATACACAAAGGCTATCCGGTTAAGTGGTGCTTATAAAAAGGATTATGTGCGCATGTGAACATTAAAGTAATTCTACGCGCTCTTATTACTTTTTCATTAGCGAAGTACACAAAGAGAGGTACATTATTTTAGCGTGAAAATTTCATTTTGATAATTGACGTTTTAAGGTTCACTGAGTCCAAAAATGTTGTTAAAAGGGTCCGTAGGCAAAAACCTTTATAATATATTCCAGGACTTGACTGTATTGTACTTGCTATACAACGAAAGTACCCAACTTAGGTGTAAGGAAAATTATAGAGAAGCCGCAAAAATTCAAAAAGTCTTTTAAGGGTTGACTTTTTTTTCGGAACTGGTTTAAATAAAAAAAAAAAAAAAAAAAAAAAAAAAAAAAAAAAAAAAAAAAAAAAAAAAAAAAAAATTGGTTATGTGTTTAAATAAAAGGAGGACGCCGTTAGTTCAAATTTAAATTTAATATAAATTTTCCCGCGTTCTATTTTGTATACTTTAAGCCTCGTCCAGACTGCCGAACCGAACAGAGGAAACGAGCCGAACATTGGTCTCTGCGCATGCTCAGTCTAAAGCCTGGTCCAGACTGCCGAACCGAACAGAGGAAACGAGCCGAACATTAATCTCTGCGCATGTACAGATAAAGATGCGCAGGCGCACTTTATACTGGACATGCGCAGACACCAATGCTCGGCTCGACTCCTCTGTTCGGTTCGGCAGTCTGTACGAGAAATTAATGATTATATACTATTAAAACCTTTTTCTTGTCAAATTTATTTTATTTTCCCCCTTTTTTAAAAAAAACTTTTAAAAGTTTTGTCAATGCTAGAGTCGTTGCGACTCCCACCCATTTATATACCAGTGTTCCTAGTGACAAGTCCTTAGGGATATTGCACCGCCTTTTATCTAAGCATTGTGACGACAAAATATGAATTGCCGAATTCGTGCAGCTGCTATAGTTATGTTTTTCTCAGAATTATTTCAGTTACAATAGTGAAATTTATTCTGCGGCAGTTGGTCTTGCCATGGGTGCTCCGTTGTCAGCGCTGGGGGCGAACGCGTTCATGCATTATTACTACAAAGAGTTTGTAGATAAGCCGCATAACCCGTTTTTTAAATACATATTTAAATGGGTTAGATATGTGGATGACGTGTTTTGTATATGGACAGGGACCACTGAGCGACTGAATGAGTTTCTGGGATATCTTAACGGTTGCTTTCCGACTATAGAGGTTGATCAGAGCAAGACAAGTGGTTAAACTTTCCAGACCTCAGTGCCATCAGAACTTTGTACACCTTGAGATATGAAATCTACCTTAAGCCTACTGCCACGGATGCAATTATACCGGCGGAGTCTTGCCACCTCTGGGGCCACAAGCCATACTTATGACAAGGAGTGCCGGACAATTAAGCTATAGTGATCAACAACGGATACTCGGATAGATAGGACGGTCTATGGGAGTGCTATGGGTGGTGAACGCCAGTCCCAAGAACGTATTTGGTGCTTTATCCCTTATTTCGGATCGGTTAGCAAGAATCTTTAGCCAAACATAATTTTAACGTGGGTTTTAGCATAAATAGGTCGTTAAGGGCTCAACTGAGTGCGGTAAAAGACCCTGTTTTACCAGAGAATAAAAGCGGGGTCTACATTATGGTCTGTGGAGAGTGGGAAGCTGAGTATGTCAGGCAAACAGGGCGCTCTTATAAAATAAGAGCAAGAGAACACCTGCAACGCTCAAGCAGTAAGTTTTACCAACACCTTCACGAGCACGGCCATTTTAATGCAGAACATAAGACGGGTGTATGCATTTTGCCCAAAAGGGTCGGAGATTGGACTCGCTGGAGAAAATTGAGATTATACGTAGCCAGGATCGCAAGGGCTCGGATGGAAACTTCAATGAGAGGAGGGAGGTGTCATCTCTTCTGAAGGTCATGGCTGGAGCTAGAACACAGATCAGTCTTGTGCCAGCTTTTGGCATCGCAACGTATCCCTATGAGCCTTTCTAAAGGTCGACCAAGAAGTCATGGAAATCTGAGGAGTGCGCTAGTGTCGTCATGTACAGTCAGTTTTTAATAAAATAGACCACTGTCAAAAAACACAGTGTTGTTCTTTGGTTATTAATCATTTTATTTTTTTTAATTCTATATTTTTTGCTGCAGGCAACACTGTACCTGATAAGAAATCACTTCTACTAAACGATAATATCTTTATATTATTATTTATTAATTATTCCTCTTTATTTCTGAGTTTGATTTGTTACTTTTGATTTCCTACCCCGTTATTTGTAGTGTCCTTTGTATTTGTATCATCCCGTGGATTTATGGATCGTACGACAATCGTTTAGGACAGTTGTGACTATAACTCGTACTGTATAAAAACAAACAAAACAGGAAACCTAACAAATTGGAAACCTTCCTGTTGTTATTTGTGAGATTTGACATAACTGCGCATGCCATACAAACTAGAATAGCACCCGACTATAGTGACTTCGGCAATACTCGGAAGTTCCGACTTTAAACGAGCTAAGCTTTCAGTTTCTACCGTATTCATGACTTCTTGGTCGACCTCTAGTTGATTTACATTTACAACTTATTTTTTAAACAATAATGTTAGATACAACTCAAACTTAAACTTCACGTGAAAATAACTAGCTGTCCATTCTGGCCACAGAGATCTAAGCTCTATTGAGATTGTGAGAAAAATAAAAGTATTGAGAATTTCAGTTTCTATAACAGATAAGAGCAAAGTCAATAAGTCCACTAAAAATCTGGTTTAATATCGAAAAGTTAATTGTATTAAAAGATACGTGGCTAAAATTTGGAAACAGTCTCGAGATTACGGGAACTATAGTTGGATTAAAGAACAATGAAAATCTATACACACAACCTAAAACCAGTTTGCTTGAATGCAAATAAGGTCTAATTGTTTAGGAAAGAAAACTCAGCTAAATCGTCCAAATTGTCTTGTACTCTAAATTACGCCGTTTTAAAACTAGAAGTTATATATAATGTTTAAAATTTTCACTTAGAATCCAAGTTGAATTTCTTTTGTTTTTGTGCAGAAAGCAAAGTGTTGCATTTAGTTGAAACACTGTAGAGAGAGGGTTATTCGGATTTCCGAAATAACCTTTTTACCTAATATTAATTAAAACGAGGTCAGTGGTTAAAATTAAAAGGCTCTACTGATAGCCTGGAAGGTCTAGTTTAGTTTAGACGGTCCTACCTCCGGGAGACATTACGGCAGAGAATAGAGGAGACTCCGTGCTTGGAATGGCAGCCGACGGAGAAGGGCTGTCTGGGCGAGGTTTCCTCTAGATATTATTTGAGAAGGGATATTCAAATGAAGGGGCCCAGGTGGGAAGACGAGATGCTTTGCATTACATTATGTTAAGGTACAAGTTTGAACGAGGCTGGACCATATCTTCTAACTCACCCCCAGTTCTTCTAAATAACGCTGAAAACTTTAATACAACTCCACTCTAGCCTTCATTACATCTTCTTTACTTCTTATTTCCATTATCTTTATCTCTAACCTTTTTTCTTCCCTCAACATTTTTTTTTATCCTTCGTTTTCCCTCACTCCTTCATTACATTCTATCTTTTTACTAAATCACATGCAATTCAATTTGCAATATTTTTTATCATATTCTACATAAATTGAATATATTCTTTTTAGGAAACTCATACATTCTATGATATAAATAAAAGCGTTTAGAAACCGGTAAAGATGCAGACAACGTGTCATTGGCACGTATGTTACCCACATAGAGCTTAAAAACGAATTGTTAGTAATATCTATGTTCTTAACATTTCTCGATCAAAAATATTATAGACATGTTATTTCTAGTACTACTTAAAGTGTTTTCATTAATTCAATCCACAATGAGGCGTTTATAACTTGATGGAATCATGGAATTACAAAGTCATAACGCGTTTCTGCATTGTACGTAGTGCATGGTTAACAATTTATTATTGATGATGGAAGTATTTTTATACTTGGTGTTACTACACAGTGTATGTAGAGCATGATGAACAATTTATTATTGCTGATGGAAATGTTTTTTTACTTGGTGTTGCTACGCAGTGTATGTAGAGTGTAGAGCAATTTATTATTGAAGCTGGAAGTGTTTTGATGCTTGGTGTTGCTACACAGTGTATGTAGAGTGTAGAGCAATTTATTATTGAAGCTGGAAGTGTTTTGATGCTTGGTGTTGCTACACAGTGTATGTAGAGTGTAGAGCAATTTATTATTGAAGCTGGAAGTGTTTTGATGCTTGGTGTTGCTACACAGAATTAAAAAAAGAGAATATTGGATCGGCCTTATGAGCACCACACATTAACAGTCCACCGCCTGCAGGCAATCGTAAAGAACTACAGATCTGTGCGCCATACACTGTGCAATGAGCGTCTGCAGGCCGAGATCTGTCGATTTTTAACTGCAGTCCGACGGAGGGAAATAAACCAAATAAAGACGATTCACTCTACACGACTGCAGGTCGACTGGCGACTTTGTCCTTGAGGCACAGGCCTGACAGTTCACGGACTGTCGTCTCTCCTTCCATCCGATCCTCGCCTCTACCCTCCACACACCTACCGTTCACCTCCGACTGCAGTCCGTCATCTTAAGAAAAACTGACGAGTGTGTGGCCAAGCTCCGTGGACTGTCAAATCATTATCTTCAGTTAAACTGTAAGTGTGTGGGCCCCTTTAGAAGGAACATAACAGTCAAGATTTGAATTCTGTTATTAAAAAGGTGATAATCATCTTGTTTCCTTGAAAACATGTCAGTCAAATATTTCCTGTTAACATTGTTCCCTCCAAACGTGTCACAGAATAATTACTGCAACATAGTTATTAACATGTTAATGTAAAACTTAACATAATGGTGGAAAATATAATTAGACATGATAATAGCGAAAATGTTATTAATGTTTTGAACGAATGTCAACGTAACGTTGAGAACGAATTATCATGTTAAGATAGAAAGTAATTTATATGGTTAATAACAACATATTTACTCACATAATTGGACCAATTGCATAACTTTGTCAAAAACTAATACTAATAACTAGAGCTAGGATTTGAGCATTTTTGCATATTCTTTTAAAAAACGGCTGTTTTCAGAATAGCATATAAATGAATATTCTTGTGGTTTATCGTCTGAATAGTTTGTTTTTGTTCTAATCCCCCCCCCCCCCCCCCCCCCTAATACGAAAGATCAGGAAATAAAGGACATGATGCCATGTTCAACTTCTATAATCTTTATAAAATTCAACATAATCGTCATTTCTGAGGTCATCCTAAAGTTGGAATTTTCAGGGATGGAGTTGTTTGAAGTGGTCGCTACACTAAATGGAGTCATCGAAAAAGGCAACTCGTGGCCTGGAAAAATGGAGTTCGAGCTGGCTAAAAATCCCGAGAGCATTTGACTTGGAAAGGATGCTGCGTGGTGAGTCTGTACTCAATTTAGTAGAGTTTTTTTTTTTTTTTAGAGTTTTCTCAATTTAATAGAGTCTGTACTGCAATTTTAGACGATTTTCTAAACTACTCTGCACAAGATGAAGCATCATTTAAATATTTACCTCTCCTGTCAATTGAAGTCGAAAGATTTTATTGGCCAATTTAATGAAATCACCTAAAAGTGAAAATATAGAAAAAAATTTTATGTAAAAACCAATCTACTTCATTGACTCGCCTAGTATTGAACATTTTGTAAATAGAACTTTTAAACTCTAACTTGTGCATAAAACTTCTCCTACAATATAAGTACTAATTTAATTAGTAGTGATGCTATCTGTACCCTGAATAACTATTTTCTATAGTAATGAGGATCCTATAAGGGTAGAGGAAGGAGAAGAAGAATACTAAACTACTTCATCGGCAACGTTTCGGCTTAGCCAGCCTTTTTCGAGCCTCTGTCGTAAGCCCTCAAGCTAAAGAGTTAATTAATGTGATATGATAGAAACATGAAGTGTTAGGGAACTGATAGTTCACCTCTTCAGATATCCTAAAACATGATAAGGATGGAGTGATCTTCATCACTTAAATTTCAAAGGTAAGTATTGTAAGTAAAACTAACAATCCCAGTATCGGGTTAAAATTTTAACATAAACTAACATTTAACAAAAAAAAAAAAAAAAAAAAAAAAAACAACAACTAGAAAACAATATCACAGTGAGAAAAAACATAATATAACAATCTAGTCTTCTTCTTCTCCTTCCTCTACCCTTAGGCCCCTTTCACACGACGCGGGTCCGGCCCGCAGCTAGATGCGGACGCGGGCCCGGATTAAGTATGATCTTAGTAAAACCATAGATCCTTTCACACGGCGCGGATGCGGGTCCGGACCCGCGTCCGGGCGAAATGCTCGTCCGGGCCCGCGTCCGCAGTTGTCATTACTGGACATTGATCTCTATGTAGGTTTTCACACGGTGCGGGCCCGCACCCGCACTTGTTACCTATCGGTCTTTGATCTTTTTGTTGATTTCATTGTTGTTTTCACACCTAGTTAGATGCGGGTCCGGGCCCGCGCCAGCACCGTGTAAAAAGAAACTGCGGGCCCGCGCCCGCGTCCGCATCGTGTGAAAGAGGCCTTATAGGATCCTCATTACTATAGAAAATACTAATTTAATATTTACCAGATGAACACGGCTGAACAAAACAGCAGTGGTCCAAAATATGCAGCTAGCAACCACAGCGCAGGCGCATCAACCGTTTGTTCTGTAGCAGCGAAACTCTACAAGAAAGTTACAATAAAAACAAAGAAATGAAGCAGTCGCATTCTCCACATAGAAGCCTTTGTAGGAGTTTTGTTTGACTGGAGTTGTAAGAGTAATGGAGAGGTAAGAGTTACCTACTTGACTACATCAAGTCCCCTAATCTACTCCACTTTGGACTTGATACTTCACTTCAAGTCTCCCGCCATTTCCCCAACTTCCCTCCCCCGCAATTTTATAACTTTAAACTCTCTTCGGTCCAAACAATGAATGACTTAAGTCTTGCACTCATAAAGTGGCTGAATAATTTTTTAATTACGATTGACACAATATTTCATTTTTACACATGAAAAATGTTCAGCAGTTTTTAACTTCTAATGCAAGCAACATTTATTTCACAGTATATTATCAATATCTATATAATATGCACTAGCTAGATTTCCGTGTTTCGCTACGGTATGTGTTTTTCAGATGTATTTTATTATGTGAACCCTGAGCTAATTTCAGATTATCTCTGACGCAGTATTCTTGGAAGCTTCTAAAATCTAAGCTGTTAGTTAACATCAATCTGTTAGCACACCACGCTATGATTAATTAATTGTATAATTAATGAATTCGTCTTCGTAGATTTATTAATAGTTCCCTACGAAAGCTTTTAAACAAAACTATTTAGCATTACATTTAACTGCTTGACCTACATGTTGAAAGGAAAACAAAAACCATTAATTTCTAGCATGAGCCCCAAGCGAGCGCTAGGTGAAGGTTATATCAATTATAATAAAAGCGCACTAGCGACTGGGGTACCTACAACTAGTTCACTACCAATTAGCAAGTTTAACCTAAAATCAATTCTTGAAGTAATTTTTTAAATAACTTAAAAAGTATTTATGTATATATATTATATACTTACAAAGTAGCAACTAATTATGACAGCTCACCTGAAAGAATAAACAAAAATAAATAAATAAATAATTTAATAAAATAAGAAAAAAGAAATAGTTATTAAATACTTATTTCATTGTTTCAAAAACAATTTTACTTTCATTCATAAAAAGAAAGAAAATGTTTTGAATAGAAAAACAGGGTAATGAAAAGTGTGGGATTTTGGTGTGAATGAAGAAGTTATAATCTCCAGTATTGATTGTTAAGTTTTAATCCAACCGCAAATCCACGTTAATTCAATGCAAACATTCCCTCTCTATCTCTCTTAATGAGACGTAGTCAAGGTTAATAATAAATAAAAGGAGTAAGAGAACCTTTCATTAGAGTTGGACAGAGTCAGAGTACACACCACACAATAAAATTAAAATGAGTGGGAAAGAGTGAGAGAACACTACTGAATAGAAATAAAATATGCGAGACAGAGTGAGATTATACTTCTCAGTAGAATTAAAATGAGTGGTAAAGAGTGAGAGAACACTTCTCGATAGAAATAAAATGAGTGGGACAGAGTGAGAGAACAGTTCTCAATAGAAATGTTCATTAAAATGTTAAGAGGGAGAATGAAAATAAAGGTTGGTTGTACATTGAGGTTCCTACATACACTTTGATCTCCCGTCTTTATTTAATTAGGGACTTTGTTGAGGAGGTCTTCTCTTGTTTGAATTAACCTGGGTTACAGCGGTACTTCGACAAAGCCCGCTTTTGTACACATTATACCAAACCGAAACTCGTATTCATCAGTCGGTAGATACAAAATGTGAGCTCTGAACGGATTAACTTACATCCAGGCTAATTCTTTATCAAACCTCCCACACACATGCACAATCCTTTCATGAAATCTAACAGAATTTCGCAATCTTACCACAATAACTTTTAAAGCATCTTCTTTCCAATAAAGTTTAGAGTATCATTGCTATAATTAAGTTAAGGTATTCTTTTGTAGAATTAAGTTCAGCTAATTAAGTTTTTCCTGAATTATTTTTAGTAGAATTATTATTACGTGAATGGATAAAAATAAAAATAAAGTTTATAGGATTATAGATAACGTTAAAGCGTCCCGCAAACGATCAATAGCATAGTCAATAATATTGAAAATGCTATTGTCAATATGCAATTTAATAACAAATTTTCATCAATACTGTTTTTTTTTATATCAATATCAACTCCGCACATGGTCAATGGTATTGACAATACTATTTTGTATTGACAATAGTATTGACCGCGTGCGTGCCGCTTAAGATTAGTAAACCTTTATTAGATAAGTTTACAATATCTTTAGTAGTATTACAGTCTATATCATTGGAGTTGGCACAATCAAAAGGCGGGAAAATTTTGAGGGAAACGATTTAATTGGTCCCCCATGCTGAATGCAACTTCAGAAAAAATGCTCTACTCTACCCCTGTTCCACAAAAAAAATATAACATGGCAACACCGATTTACCTTTTTTACAACCCCAAAACTACCTCCACGTTTGTTGTTTCCCGCCTTCGATTGTGCCAACTCTAATCTTAGAGACGAAAAGATCTTTAGCTAATAATAATGTTTTAGTAATCATAATAAAGATTATCTTTTTGAATGAATTAAGAGAATTCTGAATAGAAAAAGTAGAAAGGATCTTTGTTAGTACTAGAGGTCGACCAAGAAGTCATGGAAATCTGAGGAGTGCGCTAGTGTCGTCATGTACAGTCAGTTTTTAATCAAATAGACCACTGTCAAAAAGCACAGTGTTGTTCTTTAGTTATTAATCATTTAATTTTTTTAACTTCTATATTTTTTGCTACAGGCAACACTGTACCTGATAAGAAATCACTCCTACTATACGATATCTTTATATTATTATTTATTGATAATTCCTCTTTATTTCTGAGTTTGATTTGTTACTTTTGATTTCCTACCCCGTTATTTGTAGCGTCCTTTGTATTTGCATTATCCCATAGATTTGTGGATCGTACGAAAATCGTTTAGTTGTGACTATAACTCGTACTGTATAAAACAAACAAAACAGGAAACCTAACAGATTGGAAACCTTCCTGTTGTTATTTGTGAGATTTGACATAACTGCGCATTTCATACAAACTAGAATAGCACCCGACTATACTGACTTCGGCAACACTCGGAAGTTCCGACTTTCAACGAAGCTAAGCTTTCAGTTTCTACCGTGTTCATGACTTCTTGGTCGACCTCTAGTAGTTATATTTTACGTTAAAATTATGTGACTCTGTTTTGCTCTTAACAATTTAAACTGAAATTTATTAACAATATTTAAATATTCGACGTCAAAATCAACAGGTTGCAAGGAACCAGCGTTGACTTTAACACTTATTAAGTGAGCAGTTCTTTAATAGAATGAAGTTTAGATAATATCTCTTATAGGTCAAATTAAGCTGTTTGATCTTAAATAGAAATAATTTTGAACGATCATTACTAAATTTGGGTTTAGAGGATCTTAAATAGGAATAAGTTCAGATTATTTTTAGTGATAGTGAGAAGATCTTTCATCGAACGAAGTTAAAATTATCTCTGGTATAGGTAGAACGTAAGGATCTTTGGTTAAATTAGGATATAGGGCTGTTAATATAATTAATATATATAATTATGATGTTTATACAAGAATTAAAATTATTACTATCTTCAGCAAGATTATTTTAAGAGGACTTTTGGTAGAATTAAGTTTTAAGTGCCATTAGTAGAATTAAGTTTAGAGAGTCTTTGGTAGAATTGAGTTAAGTATGTTGAAAATGAAACCCAAAGAGCAAATTGTAGAGTTCTCTGTAGAAACCTTACACCGGCTTATTGTTCATCTCACAAATTTGATTCAAACGCGTTTTGAATATTTTTGTTAAAAACTATTTTTGTTATTTTAGATAAAGTATATTTAATTTTTTAGATTTTGATATTATTCTTACTACGGGACGTTTAAATTTTAATTTTAATCAAATAAAATTTATATTTATAAGGGGAGATAGACAGAGAAAAATAGACTTCAGCGCCGGGACTCGAACCACGGACCTCCCTATATTTCCAGTACTCTACTACTAGGTGCTCTAGCCAATTAAGCTACACTGAAGAATAATGTCTTCTGTAGATAACGATATCTAGACCCGCATTAAGCTTTCAAATTTTTCTACAAATCTAGAAGTTAACATTAACTACAATAGAACTAGACCGGGAAATAACGCATGTAATTAAAAAGCACCCAATTAGTACCTGTGCCTAGTACAATAATTTAGAAATTCAATTTTCCAGGTTATGGTAGTATTTATACTATATACTATTTTATTCAGACGCGTTTTGAATATTTTTGTTAAAACCTATTTTTGTTATTTTAGTTAAATTATTGTAAAACTAACATCTCACAAGTTTTTATAATAAGGAGAAATAAAATATTTCCTTAAAATATACATTAAGGACACGACATAAATATAAGCCACTATGTGAGTGGAATAATGGATGCAGACCACATCATCCTAAATAACAATGCCCTTTAGAACAATGGACAACATTATAACAACGGCAAATGGTCAAGAAAGTCTACAATGCGCAGAAAAAAAAAACATTTGGATGTGAGGAGGCAAATTAATAAGATTCCTCTGACTCCGACGCGACGTATAGAAAAAAGCATAATTAGTCATCACGACTCAAAATAAACTCATAATGACTAGTGAAGATATTATATAACGTTTGGCAGACCCAAGTTACCCACAGAATTTTCCAACAGGCAGTATTAATTTACGAAAATTATTTTCTATTTGTTCATATAAAAATAAAATTTTATCCTTACTTAAGTCAGAATTGAACATTTTTGGATACTGTTTCAGTTGATACATTCCGAAAACCGAATCCGGCCTTAGCTATTTTCGTGTATGAATGTGAGAGTGCCTGTCGCCACCAGTCCGACTTAATAGGAGCAAAACTGGCTAAACGAAATTTAATACTTTCTTTCGAAGATGAGCGTAAACATGATGCTCATGTTGTGGGCTTGGTTTCATCGGAAAATATTAAGTGGAACCAAAGTTATTGTGGTTGACCCACCTTTTAGACCTCCTAGAGGCTCGCGGGTTTTATTCGTTTGATCGGAAATTGGCCCAAATCGGCATGAAAAATCCGAAAAGTTAATAATTATTTTTACCCCCACCCCCATAAAAAATTAATGATGGCGGACGCAACTTTAAAGTTTCTTTGGAGGCTTATTGTGGCTAAACACTAAGTTGTATCGAAAATCAGATTACACCATTGGTAACTGTTTTAAAAAGATTTACAATATTGATCTTGAGAGTTTTTGTCGTAACTCAATTGGTTCTACCTTAAATTTGATATATCATTATTTTGAGCTTTTTTCGCTTGTGGCTTTTTCGCAGTGTCCGCAATTGTTGACCGATTTAATTTCTGATTGGGGTGCTTAAACTTCACTCTCTCAATGCTTATTAAATTGAGTATTATTTTTTTATTATTAATTTATTTTAGAACTAGTTATTAAATATTTTTAGAGAAAAGAGTGCTAATTAACTTAATGCACCAATGGTTGATAGTTGTTCGATGACTTCACAGTTTAATTGTTTAATTTTCTCACTTATTATATTATATCTTTTTTAGCGTTGTTTTTAATTTATTACTATTGTTACATTACTTAGTTACGATTGGTAATTTTTTATTCATATAAATAGACTCCAAACTACAATTTAGAGAGTATTATATTCTTAGTAATGGAAAGAATTATTTATAATATAGCCCAGATTTTATTTTAGAAGGCTTTGGAAAAAACTATTTAGCCTAAAAAAAACTATTAGCTCATTTAATTTCTAGGCCTATTTGATAATAGGAATTATAGGCATTAATATCTAGCATGAGCCCTGCATGGAGCGCGGGGGACTTCTTTCTCAATAAGAAATTTTCTAGAATAAATTTTTTGGTTAAATAGGTCAATATACTAAGATGGTTAAAGCAAAGACAGCGGTTGGGTTACCAACAGATTACTGGTTAGTAAAGTTATAAGTGCGGTATGGAAGTGGACGGAGTGAAGAGGTACTAAACAAGTAGCTAGGGGAGAATAGGGAAGAGACAGTGTAGATATATCACTCCTTGGGGAAATTTAACTATAAATCTAAACAAAGACCTAGTCATCTTTATACCCTAACTAATTTCCATTTTTTATTAGCTCATCAAGTAACAACGTTATCATTACACTTACCTAGTCATATTTAATTATTCTCTCAGATTAAAGTGGAAAACTTCAACGTTTACGTTTTAAAACTGGGGCATAGACCCTTTCACAGCGGCATAAAAGAGAGAAAAAAGTACTTCCTAGGAAAGGATTTTTTAAAAAAATATATATATTGCTTCCGAGCTAACCAAAGGTAAAGGAAGCATTGTGATCACTATTGTAAACGAAAAACTTTTATGTCTCCGATTTTAATAATTCCTAAACAGAAATCCATTTCAGACATCAGAGAACATTTTTGGTCTCGTGTCTGTCTGTCGGTCTGTGTGTCCGCGAATTTTGAAGATAACTTGAGTAATTCTTGACCGATTTTGATAAAATTTGGCAGACATGATCATTTTATCAATGCCTAGGACGATTTCGTTGGACAACGTTATCCGCCCATGTGGTCACGCGTAACGCTCACGTAAATGTGTACTTCAAATTTAAAATTGGAATTTTAGGTCAGGGAAAAAATCAAACTTCATCTATTCAATGAGACAAACATTTTTTACAAATACAATTTTTTAGTAAAACCAACGGTGACACCGCTATGAAATGATAAATATCGCTAAAACTATTAATAGTTTTTAGACAACACTAGTTATTTACGTACCTAGAGCAGTAAGGGCGTTATTACAGGCCAAGGGCGAAGTTTGAAAGCACGAGTGCGTTTAACACCCGAGGCCTGTCATACCGCTTACTGCTCGCGGTGCGTACACAATTTTATCGCCCTCCACATGAAAACTAAATACAAAAAACTATTTTTCCGTAATCTTCAAAACAATAAATGCATTTTAAGGTTAAATCATTACCAAAACAAATGGTAGTTATAAAAATATTTATTGTTTACAAATTGAACAGCTGACGCTGAGAACTACTAGCGCTATCTGCACGCCGCGGCCCGGCCAGGAAGCGGCCGCTTCTTGAACTACTAGCGGCCCTGTAATGGAAAAACCATACATTTAGGCTGTAATATGGATCATTACCGGCAGCTCAGGATAGGAATGTTTACAAGTGGAGGGCTATAAACAATATAACAACAAAGTAATATAAAAATAATGTTAATATAACAATAAAGTACATGCTAGTACATGATAGGATGCGAGGAAGCTATGTGCCACACTAATTGGCAATCTATTTTTTGTTAGTCTGGACACAGATGTACATGAAATTGCATCACGTATGCGTCACGATGACGCTCTGTATGCATATTGCGGGTTACAACAGTAATATACATCTGACCAAAAACCACTTGTGTGGTAAAAAAAAAAACACCCCGCCAAGAAGTTGGGAAATGATCCAAAAAAGTTGGGAAATGAACTTTCTATCCCGCCAAGTGATGTTGGCACTTTCTCCTGACCCATCACTATCAACATAGATACTTTTTAGCTTCTTCTCCTTGGCGGTGGGCCACTCGATTCCTAAAACTGGAATTTTAATATTCTTCAAACACCAATACAATTTCTTGTTTCACCTTCACATTTGCCAAATGAGGTTTGTGTGGAAAGATGGTTGTGCGTGGAATACAACCAGTTAACATTAGGTAGTACTGCAGGCACACCGCCAAGGAGAAGAAGCTGAAAAGTATCTATGTTGATAGTGATGGGTCAGGAGAAAGTGCCAACATCACTTGGCGGGATAGAAAGTTGATTTCACAACTTTTTTGGACCACAGACTTGGCGGGGTGTTTTTTTTCCCACACAAGTGGTTTTTGGTCAGATTTCATGACTTTTTGTACGGTTCCTAAGGAAGGATTCTCTAAACTCTAAACTGTTTATTCCCACACATTAGAATCAAATAAAAGTGAAGTTAAAAGCTTGACAAGTTCTATAGAGAGGTCTATTGGAGAACTACGAGACCTATGACATTAAAAGACTTATCATTCTGATATAGAAGTATAGAAAACATAAAAAATAAGATAATAATAATTATAAAGTAATAATATATAATAATAATAATAAATAATAAAATAAAATCATAGAAAACAGAAATATATGTATTAATAAACAAATTACCCCCCCCCCTTGAACTCAAGAGAATAAGGTTGAACTAAACCCTGAACCTATAATACTAAGTTCAAAAGATGTACTCGTAAATAGAAGTCATTCATAGGTCATCTGACAAGCACGAAACTACTACTCAATACACTGCTGTACCTCTGCTTAAGTGTGGTTAAGTGTGGCTTAAGGGGGGGATTTGAGTTGAAAGGGGACGCACTAGAGCCTTAGACGAATACATAAAGCCCTCATTTATTGAAATCGGTTAAGTAGTTTAGGCTGTAGGTGCGTCAACGTTAGAGTGACTGCTCGCTAGCTTGGTTTCTCGCTCCACGTTAAGCGTAGGAATAGTGAAAAAATACACTCTAGGAAAGTAAAATATAATCCACTTCAAAAAAAAAAAAAAAAAAAAAAAAAAAAAAATAGGAGGGGCAAAATGTTTCAAAAACGGTTTGACGCAACGAACTAATGAATCAAATACTAATCAAAAGAGAAATACAAACTTACATACAAGAAGTTTATTAGCTATTTTTTATGCATTTATCTTTGAAATCCAAAAATTTCAGATAAAGTACGGTAAGCAACTCGTGCGAAAAAAGCATTTTGCATTGCTCGTGTGGTTTTACTACCCTCGCTGTCGCTCGGATGCAAACTCCACACTTGCATGCAAAATGCTGCTTCCTGCACTACACGCGTAATGTGCTATTGTGCAATATTTTAACAATTATATTTATAGCTATTAACAATCACAGACTTTCATTAGGGTTGAGTATACAGATAGTTTGACATCTAACTGAATATTCAATACGTTTGTTATCTTTAAATCTAAATGTACAATAATTTATTCAAGCCAATTCAAGGTAAGCTACATTAAATATTTATTAAAAAAAGCTTTTACATGAAATAATACTTTTGAGTATTATTTTATGGAATACGCTCGTCATTGTAAACAGTGGATTCAATTCCATAACATATAGAAGAAACAGACGTCAGTATTCACATTGGTATAAATGGTGATAAAAGTGAACAGTTTGTCAGTTTAGGATATATCGGTTGGCCAATCAACTGACAAAATGTCTAAGTATTAAGTATTGCAAACATACATAAATAATCATGATCAATTTAAGGTCATAAGTCCAAAATTTAAAACGCATTTACCAGTTAAATACTTTGCTTTGCACCTGCATTGGTTTAGCGTTCTTAGGGTTACAAATCAGTGACGCAAGAATGCAGAAGGAGTTACATCCCCACCACCTTGTCTTATCTTTGTTCTACTTCCAACTACGCTTTCTATTCTTAGTAGTAGTAGTAGTAGTAGTAGTCTAGTACTTCCTTCTAGAACGGGCAGGACGAACCACTTGTTCGAACCTTGCAATTAGGCCATTACTTAGGCCCTTTTTACGCCCCGTTGTTGAGATTTCCAGCTACTTCACACATCATACATTTGTACATTATACCACCAAAGCGTGTATGGTGTGTTCATTAGTAAGCTATATATAAGCGAGCGTCAAAGCGTGGGGGAAGAGTGGCCCATAGGAGGTGTCCCTCGCCCTGCTCCGTTCTCGAACCATAGATACAAATTACATAATCATGACAAGTATCGGAGCCACTTCAATTGGACTCCATCGAAGAGTGGGAGAAGAGTGTCCCATACCCATAGGGTGTGTCTCTCGCCCTGTACCGCATGTGATACATAGATGCAATTCAGAGTATCATGGCACGGGATCGAAAGTTGCCTCGACTTATTGACAGCTGAGCGAGCGCCTTAAGACCCTCGGTCACACTGGTTCCCTATTCTTATTATAGTATCACTTCTAGTGAGTTTGATGTTATACCCCCCCCCCCCCTCCTCGTTTAAAGCTAGGATACTTCGTTAAAGCCCGCGCCTCTATCGAAGGAGCTAGAATTTAAAATGCAATTTCTTTACTAGATATCAACTAGTTAATTAGCTTAAGATTATCGAAACGGGTAACTAGGGTTGAACTCATAATCTAATAAAACATTGATACAACTAGCGGAATCCAGTGGGAAAACTTGACAACTCCAACTAGGACACGAGTCGAAATCTTATAATGAAGTAAACAGATGGGTAATATGATAAGGTTCCATAACAACCTAATTACTTCCATACTAATAACTAACGTAATCTACTCTAATTGCTGCCAACTAACTAATTAAACATTGATTAAGTTAAATAGATAGGAAACAAAAATTAATAGCAAGATCTTTAGATAAAAGAGATAATTATGTGAAGCATAAAACTTACTGACCGTGACTAGAGATGGGGAAAAGAATTAAGAGAAGATTCTTGGATTTGATTTTTTCAAAAGATTGAATCTCTAAAATCATTATATTTAAAAGAATTTTCGTTCACTAGTATACGAAGGAATAGAGATGAGTGAATTTTATTTTCATTCCATAATACTTTGTTATTCCGACAGCGCGAGAAAATTGAAAAAAACGGGAGGGGAGCGAAAGAGTTCGCGAGATTATGGCAGGTAGTAGGTCCGGCCAACTAGGGAAACAAAAATATCACTGGATAATCTTGTGGATAACCTAGTGTTTTTATTTTTTCCCTCACATAGGTTGGCCAATCTGTGCTTTTAGAATTACTAAGTATAATGGCATTAGTATGTATTGTAGTTTATTAAGTTTCATAAGTATGCAATGTAATTCTAACAACATAGTGTTTCTGGACATGGTACTTGGTACATTGATTACGTTTTTGTAGTTAAATGAGAAACAGTCACACCAGCTCTAGGGTGCATGTGTGAAAGATTCCTGGATCCCTACTTCTATAATACTACATTCTTTATTCAGTAAGAATTCTAGGTCTGAATAAATTCTTACACCTTTTTATTTTATATATCTATAGAATATACTCTTTATACCATTGTACGGGTAGGTATATTTTAAGTACAATTTTCTATATCCTGAGAGCTGTGATATTTTACGAACAATTTTCAACTCTTTCATTCATTATTATTGATTGTCAGATATAATAGAACTATTATATCTGACAATCAATAAAATAACTTTATTTATGCACCAAGGGAATAATGTAAGACATTATTTCCCGCGTGACAGAGTTGAATCCTGAGGCAAAGCCGAAGGAATCAAGGCAACTAAATCTCAAGGTGAAGCCGAGGGTATTAGATATTTTAATTCCTGAGGTGAAGCCGAGGGATTAATATCAATTAGCTTAATTATAACAAGGGGGTAATAATGCATTATTCTCGAGGTACATACAAAATTTTATCTCCAGAAAAAGCGCTATAAGATTTATTCAACAAAGAAAATATTGCATTCCTTTTTAAACGAATTTAATACATATATGTACATATATAAAACAATATAAATTATTTAAAGCAATTAATAATCACTTTTAAAGTAATAAAAAAGATCAAGTTTAACAAAAGCTAAACAAAAGTAAACAAAGCATCGTAGAATGACTCGCGATACAGCTGGGAGTTTAAAAGCAGTGCTGCCAATCAGATTTCAAATGCACTACGTTTGCTATTCATTCTCAACTATTTACAAAATAATTAGGTTGGCGAACGTGGATTTTAATCGCGTTTGCACATTATTTCCCTGTTTTTAAGAACGGGGATGAAAAGACCCACATTATTACCTATAAACTAGTCCTGAAAAGTTACTTTTCGTCCCTACTGGAGATAAAATCATATTATATGCTATATTACACAGTCGGAACACCTAATAACGAACTTCCGTACAACGAAAATTATTTCTCTATAATGAACAAAATTCATAAAAATAAGGATAAATATCTGACTGACTAGAACTATCTCTAAATTAATGTTGGCGTTGTTTTTGCATTCATTTTATTTATAACAATTTTTAGGAATGTCTTGCTCTAGGAATATTAATTATTCTTCCTCTATTAATCCAAGTGGAATCGGAACCATCTTTGCACATTATGGAGGAATCTTTTAGTCTCGTTTGGAACGCCTAAAGCTTTTGACTTTTAGCAGCGTAATCTATAAACAAATGTCAAAGCAAGGGTCGGCGGATGAGTGAAAGAGACAAATATTAAATGAACAGAATTTCAAATTTCACAAAGAGCCACAACAAAGCTTTTTATAACCATATAATAAATACTTTTTATTTGAAACTAAATTTCACAATATATTAGTTGGCTACGAAACTAAATGGAATGTTCATACTAAACGAGGAAGCTTAACAATTAATTTAAAAAAATAAATAAATGTTTGGGCTTTACAAATTTACCTAGATAAAACGATGAACCAGCATTGCTTTCCAAAGCATTGCTATCTCTGGTGAGTAATTATTTGTTTTACATTTTTGACAATATTGTAAATGATGGTCGCTTAATTTACTCCTTAACTTATTTTATACTAGCCGATATCCCCGTGGCAACGGGCAGAATAAATATAGTTAATAAAAGAGATAGTTATAATTAAAATATTTAAATAGATATGTACTGTTTAAATAGTAAGTTTTATGCTAAGCGATTCATTACAAAGGGGTGGCTTAATGGTAGAGCGTTCGCTTAATGAGCTGGAGGTCACTGGTTCAAATCCAGCTTATAGCTCATCAATTTTTAACGTCATAAATCATTTAGAGGTGAGTCGCCGTCGCCGTCGCCCGTTTCAGGACACTACTCGATTATATAAAATATATGGTTCATAAAAGAGGACGATTGTTTGCGCGCATAGGTTGAGCCAAATATTGCGATAACGGCAAATGCTGGTTATTTTATTGTTGTATATGCTTGAGGCAAACTATGCCGTGTATTAAATACGTTTGTTTCTATTTTAGCCATTAGTTTAGCGGAGAATACGCATTAGATTGTTCTTTACGAGTTAGTTCAGTGGTCGTGTATCATGGTTTTCTGATACGGCGAAGTAGGGTAAAGCAGAAGTTGATAAGCCGCAGTTATCAATAAAATGAGCCTTTGCTGACCATGGTATAGAACATTAAAAAAAGACAACGATCCTAGAGGGTTAACAGTAAAATGAAAATAATAAAATTCAATTACTTCACAAAAGTTACATTCATAAAATAGGGTTACGTGTGTGCTGCATTTATCAAATCAATACGAATAATCAGAACGGCCTTTACGAAGGAAATATTTGTTGTTAAAAGAGATGTTGTATTTCTCTATTATTATCACTGGCATTATCAATCTCATTTTGTTTGCGAAGTAGAATTGGTCGTAAAGCAATTCTACCTAACCGAGAAGTAAAAATAATATAATGGTTATGTGTGAAGTCTCACATAAAAAGTGTTTCGTAGGTATTGTGAACATAAAATTAGTTAGAACAAGGGGGAGGGGGGAAAGAACAAAGTTTTATGATTTTTTGATAAGATGGCGTGGAAAATTAAACAATTTACCAAATGCAAATATGCAAATATACTTATTAGTAGCTTTTATTTGATACGCTAATCAACATTTTAATAATTGCAAGATAAAAAGACCTTTTTATATACTACGTGTTTAAATTTTCTTAAACCGTACCATCGATATATTTAAAATAATATAATCGATATATTTCCTGTTTTGCTGTCATTTAATGTTTATCTCTTTTATAAAAATCATAAATTTGAAACCTGTCAAAATGAAGATTGTAAATATTATGGGATATGACAAAACAAATAAAATAACTTGCGGATTTTTTCCGAAGTAACTTTTCATTCAGCAAATTTGCTGAAAACGAATTAAATTCTGCAAAAAATGACTAAAAGTATTAAAATAATGCATTGTCATCATGTTCTGAAAGTGTCAAATTTCCAGCTTCTCAGCATGTTAGTTAAAATTCGATTGCAAGATTTGTACCGGACAAACAAACAAACAAACATGATACCAAGTTAATAAAAACGTAGTAAAAATATATTTTAGCGAATTTTCGAAGAAAATTAAGCAATGGCTTCAAAATTTTTGTAATGAAAATTTTTTCATGGAAATCCGTTTCAAACCATTCTGAATCGATTCCTAAAATTTAACACTTTTTTATGTATGTATGTGTCACTCCAGACGATATCTCCTGTTAGGAAATCCGTTACAGACCATTCTGAATCGATTCCTAAAATTTAACACTTTTTTATGTATGTATGTATGCACGTATGTATGTATGTATGTATGTTAGGGTGGGGCGAAAAAAGCAATTTTTCGCATTTAAATTTCTAATAGCGGGGAAAACTTGCCGCATCAGTAGCCTAATAACGGGAAAAATAAAATAAAAAATTATTTTTAATTTTTGAAATCGCGCAAAGGGCTTAAAGTTTTAAGCTTAAAACTTCAAAAAATTGGTCATTTTTGAAAATATGAAAAAAAAAAATTATATCGTTAATTTTATTTATAATTGTAAAAAAAAAATATTCTTTGTAGTTATCTAAATGCAAGAAAAATACTTTTTAGACCCTTTGTCGTACATTTGAAATAGAAAAAAAATCCTACAAATACCTCTTATTTGAAAAAAATAGTGATATTTTTGACTGTCTGAGGTAATGCAAAGTATTTATTTGACATTTGGTTTTTGACATTGGTTTTTAATTTGGTTCTTGCTAGTGACCAAACAAACAAACAGCAAGTGAACTTTACAAATTTATAAAAGGAAAAACACGATATTGCAGCTCTCCGCCAAGATGATTTTTTTTTTCAGCCGCAATGAGCCAGGACTCACCACGTAGAGGTTGCAAGTCACGAAGGTAACCAATTTGGGTGTGCTATTTCCACTAATGACCCTTTGAATTTAGACTTCAATACAACTTTTGACATCAGAGACCTTGATTTTAAAGTTGACCCAATAAAGCCATCTTGATTTTCATGTTCATGTCCGCAAACTTTTGGCAGCGGCCTCATTCTACTGACTGAATATGGTATGGAAATTTCAAATATTCAAATTCTGGCAGAGCTTTGTCTTTCAATAACGATGAAATCAGTTCTTTTGTCACCTTTGATAACAATGGAGGTGGTGTCAGCTTACAACTTGCCCAATTAACAAGTTACGTGGTCTGTGCTTTCAAAATTTATTGAAGGGACTTTAAGGGCTCAACGTGACCAACTACTGGCGGCTCCTTTCTGGCTTTTAGTATCCTCCTGTTGCCTAGTTCTCGAATATGTTGTCTCTCGTCCATTATCATCCTCTCCAACATCATATTCTCTGGATGGCAGGAGAACGCGTTTCTTTGAATGACAGGATCAATGACTTCTTTGATATTGTTTAGCGTCTGTCTTGTTGTTTAAATGACCTTTAGTATGTGCTTTGGACCGTCTTTCACCGTGTAATGATTCTTAGTGTAAAACCAATTAGGAGCGTAGATCTTTACAATGTAATTTACAAGTGTCTTCATCTCGCTATTAGACTAGTTTGGGACATATAAAGCCTTAATACCTGGTTGGCACCGGTTAAACATCGGGAATAGCTTAGGGCTCCAGGATCCTTATTTGCAGATTCTGGATTACAGAGTCCAGTATTAACTGCTCTAACTTAATAGTTAGATCAGTTAGTGTTAGTAGTAGGTCACGTTAGAGCCTTTAAAGTCCCTTCAATAAATTTTGAAAGCACAGACTTCACGTAACTTGTTAATGGGGCAAGTTGTAAGCTGACACCACCTCCATTGTTGTCAAAGGTGACAACAGAACTGATTTCATCGTTATTGAAAGACAAAGCTCTGCCAGAATTTGAATATTTGAAATTTCCATACCATATTCAGTCAGTAGAATGAGGCCGCTGCTAAAAGTTTGCGGACATGAACATGAAAATCAAGATGGCTTTATTGGGTCAACTTTAAAAAAAAGGTCTCTGATGTCAAAAGTTGTATTGAAGTCTAAATTCAAAGGGTCATTAGTGGAAATAGCACACCCAAATTGGTTGGCTTCGCGACTTGCAGCCACCTCTACGTGGTGAGTCCTGGCTCATTGCGGCTGAAAAAAAAATCATCTTGTAATGGGCGGAGAGCTGCAATATCGTGTTTTTCCTTTAAAAAATTTGTTAAGTTCACTTGCTGTTTGTTTGTTTTGTCACTAGCAAGAACCAAATTAAAAACCGCGACGTGTCAAATAAATACTAGTCAAAAATATCACTATTTTTTTCAATTAAGAGGTATTTGTAGGATTTTTTTTCTATTTTAAATGTACGACAAAGGGTCTAAAAAGTATTTTTCTTGCATTTAGATATCTACAAAG
Organism: Gerris buenoi; assembly: GCA_001010745.2. Taxonomy (NCBI): domain Eukaryota; kingdom Metazoa; phylum Arthropoda; class Insecta; order Hemiptera; family Gerridae; genus Gerris; species Gerris buenoi. The sequence goes on from KZ651875.1 coordinate 230,677, forward strand.
AATAGTTTTTATACAATTATAAATAAAATTAACGATATAAATTTTTTTTCATATTTTCAAAAATGACCAATTTTTTTTAATTTTTTCAAAACTTTAAGCCCTTTGCGCGATTTCAAAAATTAAAAATAATTTTTTATTTTATTTTTCCCGTTATTAGGCTACTGATGCGCAAGTTTTCCCCGCTATTAGAAATTGAAATTCGAAAAATTGCTTTTTTCGCCCCACCCTAATGTATGTATGTATGTATGTATGTATGTATGCATGTATATATGTGTCACTCCAGACGATATCTTCCCTTAGGATGGACTTAAAAATGTCAAACTAATTTTAAAATGTCAATAATATCAAAAGAAAGGATGAGTTCGTTGGCCAGAATTTTTGGAGTTCATTTAGGGGTCAAATTTTGACCACTTAGGGTCAAAAATAGCATAAAATCATGTTTATTCCATTTTACCCCCCTTTAAAATGAAAATATGATAAAATTGTACATAATAACAATTACTGTACTCTTAAAGAGTTTTCCAACGATGTGCATCTTGAAGGGTAAATACTATTTTGACCTTTGTACCCCGTACCCGTGTGTACCAATTTTTTTTTTCACCCATGCAAATTCTAAACCAAAATTTTCCTATATTATCATCAGCCTCCATGAAAATTCACTCATTAAGTCATGGTGCATGACTGGACTTTTTTTTCTCCTTGACATGAATTATCCACCATATTGGATTCCCAGTTAGTTAGATAATTTTTTCAATTTTTATTTTTCTTCTACAGAGCGCACATATTTTATAATTGTTTTTTATTTTTAGTAACAGCATAAATTTAGTTTTAGGGCGAGGAGGTTTTTTTTTTTTTTTTTTTTTTTTACAAAATGGCATGAAAAATTAAAAATTATCTAAAAGTGTGAGATATTTTTTTAATCTAATCTCCAATATCATTTATTTGATACCTAACTCAAAGTGTAAAAAAAAAACAAAAAAACATTATGACTTATGACTGGCACGAATTCCGCCATTTTGTATTTAAAAAGCTGGAAATTTTTAGTTCACTGTAATTTTACTGTGTACACGTCAAAATAATCTTTAATACTGCAAAGTTCCATTTTTTTTATCCCTTTTGATTCAAAAGTTATTGGAAGAGTACATAGTGACAGACAGTCACATGAACGAAACTATAAGAGTTTCTTTTTTTTTTTGCTTTTACCAACGAAGCTCTAAAAAGGATTTTAACGGAAGGAGAAAAGAAAATAAAGAATTTATGTTATATAAGATATAGAGAGAATTGGAATGCTTGAAGCAGTGAAATGTCAAACTTCTTTAAGAGGTTTATCTAACTAGAGATTTCAACAGAGTGAAGTACCCGCCTCGCTTAAATATTCTCACTAAGTCCCTACTACTCACGTACCTTCTTAACTTTTACCTATTTTTACTTTCTCACAATAAAGAGAAAGTATTGGTATGACGAGAGAATTCGATTTGGAGGATTTGATGGATAATACTTCTGGACTCTGGGGACCCTCAACTCTGAGTCCAAAAAAGTGCTTTTTTGAAAAATGACTTTCTGTCGTCTGGGCAAACGCGTGGAGCCTAAACTACTGGGCGGATGTTGACAACATTTTGCATACATGTTCAGAAAAAAACTCATACCCCGAGTCGAAATCGAGAAATACATTTCCACTGAATATAGTTTTGATATCTGCAGCCATTTTGAAAATACATATCTAATTTTGAGCTTTGAATCTTTAACGCTAAATAATTTATGAACTGTTTCACCGATTGAGATGAAATTTGCGCTTATAATACCTTTCTAAATGATCTATAGTCCTCCATAGTTCATCCTAATATCTGCCACCATTTTCAAAAATATCGACTTGTGATTTTTATATAGAAAAGTTTTTTTTAATTATTAAATACCTCTCTATAAAGAACTTTATTATAGCGGACCTCATTACACCGGACTTCATTGTATACTGACAAACAAAACTGTAATTCACATAATAAAACATTTTCTGTCATTTATAGGTTTACATTTGGTTAAAAGAAGTTCCGAGGCGCACCACGTCCGATATTTGCACACAGCTCCAACACCGTTCAGACTTGGATTGTAGTTTATATGAACTTTTTTGCTCAAAGTAATGTGTAGAAACACCCTTTCCTATATCATGATCTGTAATTCATACACTCTTATGTATATAATGTATGTATTACAAATTTGAGAAAGATTTAAATACCTATCCGTTGAACATCATGTTAAGGGCTTGTTTAACTATATTGTAATGAATGACACGGGTTTTAGTGAGTCTATCTATCATAGACAGACAAACAATAATAATTATATTATTATAATAATTATTATCAGGTTTGTTCCAAACACACTTCAAACTGGTTTGGAACTGTCCAACGCATGCGCAACGGACCACAATTGATAGTTTTTCGCTAATGCGCATGCGTCGAACAGTTTGAAACCAGTTTGGAACTAGTTTGAAGTGTTGTTGGAACAAACCTATTATCGACGAATGTCAATCAATGTAATGTTGAAGAGAGTTGCACGTCGATTCAATAAGAATAAGTACGAGTGGTACAAAGTACGAGTAGTACAAAGTTCATAAATACTGTTTAATGGTATGATGTCAATTCCTCCTTAAGGTACAGAGGGTAAGTAGCTACAAGGCGGAGACTTCTTAGTTTAACCCTTATCAAAGTTTGGACCAAACCTCTGATAGCTAGTTAAAGCAACCCTTGGTAAGGGACAAGCCCAACCTGCTAAGCTTTAACTTAGTGTTCCAATACAAAGCTGTATCTACCTCCAGCAAAGCTGTACTTAACGACAACAAACTGAAACACAACATGCAAGACGTAACAAGTACAAAGCATAAAGCTTTGGAGTGATTACAGTAGATCGGTTACATGAGCGGAGAGGACTGTGTTCAACATACTAAGACAACAAACTCGTATAATCAAGTAGGAGTGATAGTATAGCAGAAAGGATAACTGTAGTAACTGAGGTGTATAAACAGCGAAAGGGATCTAAAACATATCTTCTTGCATACGAGTCTGCAGGGCAGTGAGACATTTTCATGTTACGCTTTTTGTTGTCGTTTTTTGGTAACACTTTTTAGTGTCGAACTTAAAATAAATTTTAAGTTTATTAGGAATAAATTCTAGTGTTTTTCCGGTGCAAATCGGAGTAGTAGAACAAAAGCTGTAGTTGGAAGGGCACCGATGGGGCGCGCGAGCGACTGCTGGAGCGGCAGCGAGAAGCGAAGAGAGTGAGACATGGGGCAAATAGCAAATCGGGACGGGAGGGATGAGTAGGCCCTCCCAAGCGCGGTAGGGGTAGACCCTTTTCCGATAGCAGACAGACTTGGTTGCACAGCACACCTCCTATATCCTTCTATCTCCCTGTTACTCGCGTAAAGCTTTTTGGTGTTGATTTTTAGTAACGCTTTTAGGGTTTAAATGCCATAGCCAAGACATGAACATGTCAATATTTGTTTCTCATAAGGCCGAGGTTACATTGGATCCGAATTTTAGTCGTATGAGTTCGTTCGATTGAAATTCGTAATGAAATAGTACGAATGGAGTGGAAACCATGTTAATGCGAAATCTTGCGGGAATTCAGTTTTGCAGTGAAACAGAAAGAAGGATGGATTTCATTGAAATTACTTTCTGGACTCTCCTGTCGAAAATTTTCAACGAATAATGATATTACTGTTCTACGAGTGCTTTTATAGGAGACCCAGAATATCCTTTAAATTAAATGATTATTTAATGAGACCTCTTCCTGGACAAACATTGACAACAGAACAATACATCTTCAATCATAGCCTTTCACGAGCAAAACATCTCGTTGGAAAATGGTTTTGGTATAATAACAATAAAAAAAGCGAGTATTCAAAACGGAAAATCCCAATAAAGCATTATGATGTGAATTATTTGTAATTATTTATTTGGAAGGTATTCCAGATACTTTTCAATCATCTTAAAATCACAAATTATTTCTATAAACATTCCAAAACGATGTTATACTAGAAGTACGAATGAAGCATATGGAATTTGAAATTGGTTTATGAAATATTTCAACAATGCTCACAATAATGACTGCTGAAATACAAACTATTGAAATACTGTAATTTAATTACAAAATAATTTAATATGATATAGGTATATTAAATTCTCGGTTGTGATATCGTATCACAAGAGTTCTATCACTGAGTACTCAGCTTCAGACTGTTCCTATGATTACTCAATTTTTTGACAACTTTACTTACAGTAAAGAAGTAACTTTTAATTTTGAGAGGATCAGGGGGAAACTGAACAAGGTTTGAGAATATCCCAATCAAAGGATGAAACATCACCTTTTTCAAAAGAATTTTAACAAAATTTTATTACCCCTGAAGACACCTCTGTAGAAATTATATTAAATATAAAGGGGACAGTGAAAAAAAGAAGGTAAAATAAATTATAAAAATTATAATTAAATAACTGTCTAACACAAAACAAATTCAGGAATTCAGGGCCGGTATCTCGTTTGACTTCTGATAAAAAAACCAAATATTTTGAACGCATCTGACTCGATCGTGCGAAGAGGAAGGGAACAAACCAACCATTCTCATAGAGCTTCTTGCGTTGGATTCCTTTTGATGCCCTCGTGCGAACTCGTACGACTAAAATTTCGATGTTAAGCTCTCTTGGAACAGTTCGGCTCGTTTATTAATGTGAGGGAGTGTTCCAACACCCTCAAATCTATCATAAATATAAGGTCTTCTTCGTATACGTAATTTGGAAAAAAAAATAATTATTTTTTACACCTACTTCTTTGGTTCCAAGACTACCGAAGGTAAAATTGTCCTAATTCTGACATTCCTTGACCTTTTTAGGGATTCGTAGATCATCCTCGAAACCATTATGCCGAGGGTGTGTAGGTCAGTCATACTTTGGTTCGTATCCCCCCAAATATCACACTAGAGATGTGAAATTTAAAATACAGGCTTAACTTTTTGACCCCACATAAGAAAAATGAAGTCCAGTCATGCACCATGACTTAATGAGCGAATTTTCAAAGAAATCAGCGTATTATTGGCTTATGATTTATGATAATATAGAAAAATTTTGGTTTAGAATTTGGATGGGTGAAAAAAAAATATATATATTTGGGTACACACGGGTACGGGGTACAAAAGTCAAAATAGTATTTATCCTTTAAGATACACATCGTTGGAAAGCTCTTTAAGAGTACAGTAATTGATGTTATATACACTTTTATCATATTTTCATATAAAAGGGGGGTAAAATGAAAAAAACACGATTTTATGCTAGTTTTGACCCTAAATTGTAGAAATTTAAATCGTAAATGAACTCCAAAAATTCTGGCCAACGAATTCATCCTTTCTTTTGATATTATTGACATTTTAAAATTTGTTTGAAATTTTTAAGTGCATCCTTAGGGGAGATCGTCTGGAGTGACACATATATACACACATACATAAAAAAAAAAATGAAAAATATATTAACGAATGAATTGTTTATTATTATTGTGGTTTTTATTATAATTTATCTTATGTGTACCCTTTTATATGTTACTAAAGTAGGTCGATGGATCCTTGTTAGGGTAAATAAAAAACTTTCATTCACATTAGTTTAGGCGTTGGCGACGTTTCGACTTTGCCGGTCATTTTCAAGCCTATAAACAACATTTATTAAATTTTTTAAAAAACAAACATACATATGCTATAGTTTTCTTAATATCAGTATAAAAAATTTCTCTAATCCAAATTCCTTCAATAATTTAATTAAAATTTTTACCTGGTAAAACGAATTAAAATACATCATCTGTTTCGGTACTAAATTCAGAGTCAAGTATCACAAAGCTTCTTTGTACGTCAGTTCAATCTACAATAATAATAATAAATTAACATTTAAAATAACTAATTGTA
>KZ651875.1:251842-263350 GCA_001010745.2 Gerris buenoi
ATAGTCCAGGAGATAGCGTGCAAAAAAATGTCTGACTAACATCAAGCTAGAATTTTGTATACAAGTCAATCTTTTAGCGCCTTTTAAGAATATATGGTCGGCTAAGTTCGTCTGCGGGACATAACTTGGCAATATGTGTTTGAAAAAAACAAACCGGTGGAGAGCGGCCATGTCTCACCAATTATGGTGGACAATGTGATTTTCATGATCCTGAGTACAGAATTAGTTAGTAGACTGAAAATCAAGTTTATCTTAGTTTGTCCTTTGACAGGTGACAACGTTGATTTTTAGTAATATTTGAATAACTAAACTATCAAGTGTGAAAATAACATCGACTTGATTTTTGGTTTACTAACTAATTCAGTACTCAGGATCATGAAAATCATACTGTCCACCATAATTGACGGGACATAGCCGCTCTCCACCATTTTGTTTTTTTAAACCGCCTATATTGCCAAGCTATGTCCCGCAGACGAACTTAGCCGACCACATATTCTTAAAAGGCGCTAAAGAATTAACTTGGACACAAAATTCTAGCTTGATGTTAGTCAGACACTTTTTTGCACGCTATCTCCTGGACTATAAGATTTTAGTGGATTTACAAATTTTGAGATCTTAATGAAGCTTAATGTAGATAACATTTTGCATCCAGGTTCAAAATATTATACAAAGTGCTGTCATTTATTTACTTTTTATTTTTTTTACTGGTTTAATAAAATAAAAAAAATAAAAAAATGACGCCTCGTGGTATTGGATGCAAAATGTTATCTACATTAAGTTTTAACTTTACAAGTCTGCACAGATAACAGACAAACATTTTTTGATAATTAAAGTGACTTTTAATGTAATTATTTGTACTCTACTTACGTAGATCAAACGCAACGAATGATTATCAAAAACGAACAAGTAAAACAAACGAAAAATTTGTGGTGTAGCTTGACTTTGTCGAACATTATTCTGTCTTTCCAACTACATCCTTAAAATTATATTGGCTGGTGGTTAAATAAAGACAAGTAAATTAAACAAGGTTACAGCCAGCTAAAGAACCAGTCAAAGACAACACCGCTGCCAGGTGATAATTATTCGGAATAACATTTTGGCAAAATGTCGAAACCTTGGGTTAAGCAGAGGAGCAGACAGTTAGCTATCCACTCTGTTATTATAAGTAATTAGACATTTTACACCCATTNCTGTTAGTAGGTTTCGTTTAGAGTGCAATGAATGCAACACTGTTAGTAGGTTTAGTTTAGAGTGCAATGATGCAACACTGTTAGTAGGTTTCGTTTAGAGTGCAATGAATGCTACACTGCTAGTATGTTTCGTTTAGAGTGCAATAAATGCAACAATATAAGCAGGTTTTGTTTAGAGTGCAATGAATACAACACTGTTAGTAGGTTTAGTTTTCAGTGTAATGAATGCAACACTGTTAGTAGGTTTCGTTTAAAGTGCAATGAATGCGACACTGTTAGTAGGTTTCTTTAAGAGTGCAATGAATGCAACACTGACAGAGCTTCTATTTCAAGAAAAGCAGAATGGTAGAAAACAATTTTATTTCCTTTGTTTGTCTTTTTTTTATTTATTTCTCTCTCCCCCCCCCCCCACTTTGAGGAACCCTAAGGAAACTAAAACTCTATCTAGAGGAAACCATAAATAAAACATACAGACTTACCTTTTCTAGTGTTTCAGTTTTCCACATATTATCACCTTATTCTTATACAGCATTCTATGTGATATTCAACGTAATTTAAATCTTTACCGTAATCACACACATTAGAAAAGCTAAACTTTATATATAACTTTAAAAACGATTAGGCGAAAGCCACGCAATGGCGGTTTGAAATAGGGTCTTAAAAAGTCTTTGTCCGGGTAATGTTTTTATCTGGTATTGTAGTTTTAATATAATAAATTACCATATAGTAAAAGGAGGGGGGAGGGGGTCTTTGTAGGTAAGCGGGAGGAGTCCCTCAGTATTATAACAAATATTAAAGATGGGTTAAGCACAATGTTGCATGAAATTAAAGATCAAATGCTAAATTACACGTTTATGCAAGATGTTACCCCGTCCCATCGCTCCTTGCAAACACTTCAATACATGCAAGAGTATGCCTAGACTACAGGCAACATTGTGCTTAAGACATCTTCAATGTTTTTTATAGATCTGAGGGACTCTTCCCACTTACTACAAATTTGTATGGTAGTTCATAACTAGCCCAATGTTGGTCCCATATAAGTTTCAACCTTCTATAATCATTTGTGTTTCTTCCACATGCGCACAAACATACATTTATTTACATCTATATAGCTTTAATAGTACACATCTGATTTGCATGAAACTTTTATAATTTATTGAAAGTAACCCGCAGATAGCTAAAGATTAATTGGAACCATCTGCGCTCTTTAACTTTTGCTAAATTGATACTTTAATTCATGTAGTTCAAAACAATTTTGACAAATTAAAAAAAAAAACGGGAAAATCAATTAATCAAATTAGACAATATTAGCTTGTAAAAGCATAAAATCAATAAAGTCCGTGATTGCATGTGAGGAAGCTATGTGCCACATCACTTAGCAGTCTATTTTTCTCATACATACGTGGTATTCACAAAGAGTTAGTATCGTGAAGGCGTAAAACTTCGATTTTAAGTTAATAGTCCAGGAGATAGCGTGCAAAAAAGTGTCTGACTAACATCAAGCTAGAATTTTGTATACAAGTCAATCTTTTAGCGCCTTTTAAGAATATATGGTCGGCTAAGTTCGTCTGCGNACTCGCGTAAACCCTACAAATTTAATTAAAATCAAATGAAAATTTCGGAAGTTTTACCTGTGGCAACAATTCGTTGTCTCACAGACAGACAGATAGAAAGAAACGAAAATAAATTTATTAAAAAAATTCGAAAACGTAAATTGCGTATTGAAATTTTGATTTTAGAGGGGGAAACATGCTCACCTCCACACTGCTTGGTATGGAAGACAAATACATTAAAATTACAGACTTTGTAGATAAGCATTGAAATGTATTAAGCTCTGCACAAATGCGGCCACAACTGCTACTACTATTCCATTAGGTTTTACTGTACTTATATCTTTAGTACAGGCCACCGAGAAACAATAATTTTTTTCTGGGTTTAGGGATTAGTTGTCACAAAGGAAGGTTGCGTAGCGTGTAGTACCGGCTTATATTTTTATTTTCCCTTTTTTTTTTATAATGTAGTTGGTTTAATTGTTATGAACACAAAAATAAAAATATGCCAAGCCGATGTACGTAGTAGTGTACTGCCCTTTTCTCTATATTATTTCACTCTGGATTTTCTTCCATTATCAATAAAAACCTGTAGGCACTCATTCTTTTAAATTTCTGTCGCTGGCATTTGTTAGCATGGTGTTGCTTTGCGTTGTAACTAATACTAAATTAATTATTTCATTAAATTGATAATGACTCAAGAATATATTGGAATTTTTATTTTATTTATAAGCTAATGAGTACTTAAAGTCTTTATTTATGAATACCCTTAAGACCATGAAAGAAAACTTAGAGTGAACTGTTATATTGATGAATGTATTTGAGAACCTGTGTCTCAATCAGGAATGTCTTTGAACAATCTTTAATCTGCAGGATGATCTTTAGCAAGGATTACTATCAGCACTCAATAGAGAATCCAATATCTGCTGGATGATCTTTAGCAAGGATTACTATCAGCACTCAATGAGAGAATCCAATATCTGCTGGATGATCTTTAGCAAGGATTACTATCAGCACTCAATGAGAGAATCCAATATCTGCTGGATGATCTTTAGCAAGGATTACTATCAGCACTCAATGAGAGAATCCAATATCTGCTGGATGATCTTTAGCAAGGATTACTATCAGCACTCAATGAGAGAATCCAATATCTGCAGGATGATCTTTAGCAAGAATTACTATCATCACTGTTGGAGACCAACAACAGTTGTTATTTGTATTTTACCTTATTATTTATATTTTATTGTTTTCTGTTAAAATGGCAATATTTAGCACACTTTGTTCTTCAAACGGACACATCACTTTCTACATTTAAACTCACTTTCTTCTCTAAAATTACGTTCACTTAATATATATTTGTTTGTAAATAACGTACGAAGATTTGCTGGGATAACCACGATGAAACCTCCTCCTTTTCCTCAGATAGGTTCGGAAAAGCATTACTCTTCTATTTATAATAATCATAATAAACTATACGAAACCCCTAAAGTACTTGGATGCAAGTACGCACAAGAAGGTACTTACTTTTTTAAAAACAGTCTGTCCAATCAAATGGACAGACGACCGAATGTCCCCTTGTTTTGTCAAATCAAAAAATTAATATTATTTTGCTAGAAGTCATTGCTTCCCAGAATTAGCTGATCCCTCGGTCGTTCTTTCATGACATACCCAAAATTACATCTCTTCACTTCCTTTTATGTGGCCCCATGTGACAATGCGGTCGATTTCCCTTGTTTTTTATAAATCACCTGTTTAAAATCGCCTTTTTCTTTAAATTTACCCTTTCGTCGAGCTCGCAGTATTTCTTTTTACATAGAAATTTTGCAGCACGTTCAAAATTTCATTGTACAGTCTAGCTTTTGTTGAACGCAAATAGTTTGCTACTACAGCAAATACATAGATAAAAGATAATATCGATTCCGTTCTTCGTCTATAATTTTATGAATTTTAAGTTCAATTTCGAACCTTTGTTAGTAATTCTTCCACTCTTTTCTACTTCGGGATCAAAGGTTGGGAAATTTTAAAGAATTCAAATTACAATTATAAATAACTACAGGAGAAATACAGAGAAAAATAGACCCCCGCACCGGGACTCGAACTACGGGTCTCCTATTAATCCGTACAGGTGCTCTTGCCGTGGTTGGGAAATGTATTTTGAAAGCATTACTCTCCCTCCTAGCATGTTCGATTTCGTTTCCCACTATCCGTCATGCCCAATGCTGCAGCGCCAAATGTAAGACCAGGAACATTACTCAATTATAACTTTTATTATTATAAAAAAATATATAACTAATAACAAAACGTGACATGGCCCCAGTCACGTCATTTAGTTGTGCTGTGCCAGTTCTTCTATATATTTTAATGGTAAGGTGAATAAAATAAAATAAAAAAATTGCTTTTCAAAGTAGAAAAGCTGCGTGCGTAAAAATACTCTAATTATATTGGTTTTTCCTTGATGGAGTTTCATATTTTTAAAGTTTTTAAAATACTTGCAAGATGATTCAATTTTTTTATAGCTTAACGTCAAAGAAAGTTTAGAATGTATCAGGAAAATAAAAATGTATTTTTTTTATCACCTTTATAAAGAATAAGCCGATAGGTCACGAACCGGCAAAATCAACTGGTTTATTTTTTTATCCTTTTTGTCTTTATTTATAACCTTTTTGTGTTGTCTGTGAACCAAATGTAGCACGTATTTTTCTCAAAATATGACCCTTAAAAATAGTGTCCAATATTTCATATAGTATGCGTTAAAAAAATAGTAGTAAATAACAACCAAAAGATATAAGGATAAGACATGTTTAAAATATAAAAAAAAATATATAAAAAGTTCCTTATAAAGTTATACAGTATGTCCGTGGATGGAGTTACCTATTATACGTGTAAATTACAAAAAAATTAAATTTTCCAAGAAAAGTCTCTCATCTTAAATCTCCTGCTTATTCTTAAATGAAGATTTATAGCATTACTTTTTGTTCAAATTGTACCCTGTACCCAGAAAGTATAATTTCCTAAAATCGTACAAGAGGAAACCGGTCCAAATTTATCATTTCTAAGAAAAAAATATTCTTTATCACTTTTTTTGTTGGATACCTACTATTCCATATTATTTTTTTCAAAAATAATTTTTTTCAAATTTCAAAAATCCCTCTTTTTATAATGAGTGGCTTTTCTTTGAATGTTGATTTTTTTTTGGAACGAAGTTCCTTATGGCACGTTCTGGGCCCAGGTGTGAATCCAAAAAAAACGACCAAAATCACCGTCACACAAAATCATGGCGATAACTTGTGTAAAAGTTGACCGATTTAGTTGAAATTTGGTACACATGTTCATTTTACCAATGCCCAAGACAATTTGTTGGACAACGTTATCCGCCCAAGTGTTCACGCCCAACGCTCGCGTAAACGTAAGCGTCAAATTAAAAAATTGGAATTTTTGGACAGGAAAAAATTCTAACTTCATCTATTTAATGAGACAAACAACTTTTATAAATAAAATATTTTAGTAAAACGAACACCGACACTGCTATAAAGTGATAAAGATCGCTAAATTTATTAAAGCGGACCAAAACGATTAAAATAAAGAAAACAACGTTTTTACCGATATCTTACGTTCTAACGTAACGATTTTAATGAAACTTTGTATACATCACCTATAGTATAATTGAAACAAGCATGTAAAATTTCAACCTGATACAAGCAAAAGTTTTTGTGAGTTAATGATTTATATTTTTTATTTTAATATTTAATTGGATTAATTTTCCGTCGGCGTTTGAGGGAACAGTTCTTTTTTTTCTACAACCATCTGCTTTAACTATAAGTGTATCATTAACTTTTTTCTCAATATACAATACATTATTTATTGAAAGACGCTCACTTCAAAGATAATAAAAAGCTTTTCATTTAATTTTGCCTTAACTCCGCTAGTAAAAATAGTTAGTTACTTATAATTTTATCTCTTTTCTAACTGCACCATGTATAAGTAGTTTTTACTGTGATTTTATAATTTATATTTAATGAAAAGCGTAAGGAACTTAGTTCCTACCGGGGGTCCCACGACACCACACGTATTTTTTTTTTTTTTTTGAATTTACACGTTACGTTACAACTCCATCCGTGAACATACAGTATATTGTGATCGTCCCTATTCTACGCCCAATGTTTTTTTGTTTAATTATGACCGGATTTGACTCAGTCTAATTATTATTTTAGTCGATCATCGTTAGTGAACACTTCATTAATCTTGATTTTCATCAGACGGGAAAATTAATAGTTTAATTATTTTAATGAGACTTTAGCAAGGATCAGTCAGTAAACTTGTAACGATCTTATCTCTGTTATTATCTTATTTGGACTTAGGAATTTAATTTCGATGCCAAACCAAAAGTAAGGTAGGTGATTTTGTTTTTATTGTTTCTTAACCCTTCACCAGCCACTTTTGACGAACAATTTTGCCGTTGGAGGTTTAGTTTCAATAGACAGTAACGTCATGGCTAATCATTAAAAAGAGGAACAAACCCTGCTGAAAATATCTGTAAAAAATTACTTATTCCATCACGAACATCGTTATAAGTTTTGAAGAAAGACAGAGCGCCCAAAATAAAAAAAAGGGATTTTATTGTTACTAAAGCTAAGAAAAAGTATGCTCATTATCTCAATTCCTAACACTTTTTCCTAACGCTAGCAAAGAAATTTATAGACGACAATTTAGGTAACTCGCGTAAACCCTACAAATTTAATTAAAATCAAATGAAAATTTCGGAAGTTTTACCTGTGGCAACAATTCGTTGTCTCACAGACAGACAGATAGAAAGAAACGAAAATAAATTTATTAAAAAAATTCGAAAACGTAAATTGCGTATTGAAATTTTGATTTTAGAGGGGGAAACATGCTCACCTCCACACTGCTTGGTATGGAAGACAAATACATTAAAATTACAGACTTTGTAGATAAGCATTGAAATGTATTAAGCTCTGCACAAATGCGGCCACAACTGCTACTACTATTCCATTAGGTTTTACTGTACTTATATCTTTAGTACAGGCCACCGAGAAACAATAATTTTTTTCTGGGTTTAGGGATTAGTTGTCACAAAGGAAGGTTGCGTAGCGTGTAGTACCGGCTTATATTTTTATTTTCCCTTTTTTTTTTATAATGTAGTTGGTTTAATTGTTATGAACACAAAAATAAAAATATGCCAAGCCGATGTACGTAGTAGTGTACTGCCCTTTTCTCTATATTATTTCACTCTGGATTTTCTTCCATTATCAATAAAAACCTGTAGGCACTCATTCTTTTAAATTTCTGTCGCTGGCATTTGTTAGCATGGTGTTGCTTTGCGTTGTAACTAATACTAAATTAATTATTTCATTAAATTGATAATGACTCAAGAATATATTGGAATTTTTATTTTATTTATAAGCTAATGAGTACTTAAAGTCTTTATTTATGAATACCCTTAAGACCATGAAAGAAAACTTAGAGTGAACTGTTATATTGATGAATGTATTTGAGAACCTGTGTCTCAATCAGGAATGTCTTTGAACAATCTTTAATCTGCAGGATGATCTTTAGCAAGGATTACTATCAGCACTCAATAGAGAATCCAATATCTGCTGGATGATCTTTAGCAAGGATTACTATCAGCACTCAATGAGAGAATCCAATATCTGCTGGATGATCTTTAGCAAGGATTACTATCAGCACTCAATGAGAGAATCCAATATCTGCAGGATGATCTTTAGCAAGAATTACTATCATCACTGTTGGAGACCAACAACAGTTGTTATTTGTATTTTACCTTATTATTTATATTTTATTGTTTTCTGTTAAAATGGCAATATTTAGCACACTTTGTTCTTCAAACGGACACATCACTTTCTACATTTAAACTCACTTTCTTCTCTAAAATTACGTTCACTTAATATATATTTGTTTGTAAATAACGTACGAAGATTTGCTGGGATAACCACGATGAAACCTCCTCCTTTTCCTCAGATAGGTTCGGAAAAGCATTACTCTTCATTAGAATTCGAACACATATTTTTTTACGTAAGACTTTCTTACGCAATACGTAACATAAGATAAGAAATCATGCGTTCATACACGGCACTCGAATTCCGGCAGCTACAGCTTACACGCCTCGCTTCACGCTTCACTTAAAAGAAGCGACGGATACGTGCTCATGTCACCTTATTCAATTCATGTGTTAGTAACTATTTAATTAACTTGGTATCAGGGCCCTCAGCATCATCTTTATTTAATTCTCATCGCATCTTCTCATCTCATCGAGTCCGGATAGAAGACGTCGGACTAGCAGCTCGCAGCCTAGGTCGCAGCATCAGTGCAGAAAAGTCACCACGGCTAAGTCCATTTTTATTTATCTAAAATATTATGTATTCAATTCGAATTCAGTGAGAATGTGTGTGTGAATGATTGTTTTGGTGTGAAACAATTTTGTCTTAATTTAACTTAACTTAACTTGTATGAATGCGTGTGTGAATGAAGCTTCACTTATATTAAATTCTTTTTTATGGTCTATTGTCTGTATTTGGTTTCGGAACAAATACAGACAATATATCTATTTAAACTTCAATTTCATTTAAAGTTTGTAAAACAACTGCTGGTAACCTATATACACATCGTGGCGTGTGCCACATGTAACTTTTTATTCTTTTATAATATAATGCTCGTTCGTTAAACTATCATTTTGTTCGCAGTTATTTATTTTCCTTTTTTAAGGTGGTCCTTTGGTTGCAATCATTTTATTACATTAATTTTGGAAACCAGATTCTTAGAACCTCATATAAGGTGTGAACCCTATGAGCCTAACAATCACTCAATTCAGAAACCAATATCTGCAGGATAATCTTTAGCAAGGATTACTATCATCACTCAATAGAGAATCCAATTATGCAAAATTAATGCTGAAAATAAAAGAGTCAGATTTCAATGCTGATAAGGAGAGGAAAAACCAAAATATAAATAGAAGCAATGTAGATACAAATAAGTAAAGAAACGTAATACGCCTTTAAAACGACGAGTGCCAGCAGACGAGATTGAAAATGAGATCCATCCCTGCGAGTGCGTCATTTTGTGACGAAACCGTGGTTAAAAATTGAATCCTTACGTTAACTTTAAGCCTTTACCTCAACATGGGTGAACTCTTTCCTTCGCACATATACCTGTCCATATTGATGTAGTGTGCATGGTTATCGACTGTAGTCATCTAAGTTCATTTATACCTCTAAATTAAATTACGTAATATTCAGTTAAAATTATACATTGATCGTTATGGGTGAGAATTGGCTCATGAAAATGTTTGTTCCATGACTGGGAGCAATAGCGTCATCTGGCTGTTCTGCTCCGACATATTTAATGGTTCCCTTTTACTAATTTGTACCTCTCTCTCTCAGGTTTACCCCCTTTACCCCTCCTCCTCCCCTAATACTAATTCCCTCCCCTCAGCCCCTCTGTTCCACTAAACTAGTGAATTTATTAACAGATTTTAGGGGTGGGTTGGTGGAATGAGAACGGGGGGCTATGGAAATTTGCGGTGAGTGAATAAATCAGGTAGAATAGATTTCGGATTTCTCCTTCCTTAGCCCAGGGGGTTTGGGGCCCCCTTCTAATCGTGGAGAGGGGGGTTTTAGACCTCTAAATCCCGTTCAATATTAATCAGGGGCCCGTGTAGAGGGTTACGCCGCTCTGCAGTACTGGGTTTCAATAAGTCATTAGCGCCCCTCTAGTACCTGGCGCCACCCCTCGAAATTCCTCTCCCGGAATTCCTTCCTGCTGTGCCTTCCTTATTCCTCCTGGATTCCTCCAAAGCTTCCTCTTCGAATTGTCCAAAACCACATCCTTCAGATTGATTTATACCCGCAAACCATAAATCACGGTCCACACATTTTTTATTTTTATTATTTTTGTCTTCACGAAATAGCTCTATTATTTCACCCTCTTTTCGCTTCAGAGAACCGTGTAGTTTTAGTTAAACCTTTCACACCCAGAGGTTTCGGCTCAAGTTTATATTATGGATCTTTTATTAATATCTTAGTCATTTTTTCTAAGATTTTATATGAAAATGTTTTGATTTATCTTCACGAAATCATTATAAACGTTTAATATTGTCTGTGCTGTGGAAACAGGAGGTTATGGGTTCGATTTCCGACTCCTCCAAGGGGCTCCAAACGTCGGTGATGACCCACATGGGTATAAATAGGAAGCTACGTAAGTAAAGTGACGTTTATCCGGTTGCGAATGTCAATAATACGGTTTATATAGCTAATAGAGCGAGTCGCTAACCCCGAGTAATCAATACCATGAATACTTATTTAAAACCTTAGAAAGGCTTATTTTCCCTTTATGGATTATTATTACTATTACGAAATCTGACGTATTAAATTTTAAGTGAAATTGTAAGAGAAAACGGATCTTGGCTTTCCGAAATGTTGGGATCAACAAATCAATTTTTGTTTTAATCTCATTTGCAAAAATCGAAAGGAAAAGAAAAGATAGAACTATAGGAATATGAAAGATAATAAATTGGTAAGGCGTGAATTCTCACGTAAAAAGGGTTTCGTTGGTTTTGTGAAATAAAATTAGTAAGGTTGAGGAGGGGGGAGGACCAAAAAGTTCGATGTTTCTTAACAAAATGGCGCCGAAAATGAAACACTAACCCTAAGTGGTATATATATTTGTAATCACCTCTTCAATACCTTTCATTTGATACCCCACTTCAAAATTAGTAAGGGGGAGGAGGGGGGGGG
>KZ651875.1:284760-310925 GCA_001010745.2 Gerris buenoi
ACAAGTGATCTCCAGATCAAGCAAGTATCGAGGTTAGGGATATCCTCATTCGATAACTTACGAACTTGCGGTAGCAACTATATTATATATATATATACATATACATACATAGACTAAAAGTTTTATTGTATTTACTTCAGTTAAAATATATGATGAGAAAAAATAACGTAACAATAGGGTTGTAAAACAATAAAGTGGGGGTATTTTTATTTTGGAAAGTATAAAAGAGAAAGCGGGGTTTTCTCTTGTTTTTGAATTAAACAGACATGCAAACTTGGGATCTACCCCCTACCCCCACCCTCTACCCCCCACTCCTCGTATAAATCAACATGTACGAAGCTCAGAAGGTGGAGGGGGAACAGGGTAATCCAACATGTTAATGAGCCCCTCTTACAATCCCCTCCCCTTGACAACATGTTGAGGTTTTTTAGAGTGGGGATGAAACCCCACAATATGGAGAGGTTTCAAAGAGGTTACCTAACCCCCACCCAAAGCTCCTCGACGGCATACTAATGGCATTATTAGTAGGATTTCAACATTGGACGGGGTTAAGGTATAAAGGATATAACCCTCCACCCCCCTCCACCTCACCCCTTCCTCTTGCTTGAAATCCCCAACTTCCTACCCAACTAATCATATCAGGGGGCCTTCCCGTCTCGTTACTCCCCCCCCCCTCCCCCACTCTCTTCAACCCAATCAAATTTTTTAACTCGACTAGGGAATCTCTAAAAGACCTCCCTAAATTATATTGTTGGCCCTTTTTTCCGGAAAAAGAAAAATCTGATTGGATTTTCGCAATAAAAAAAAAAAGAAAACAGAATGAAGATCCTGATTTTCAATTTGATGGGGATTTCCGTTTAGAATTGATTTCCTAGTTAATTGTAGGGTTTTTCTTTCTTAATTGGTACAAATGATGTTGTATACACAATGATAATACTTGGAAGAACCGTCATTATCGTTATTTTGGGACACACAGACGTTTCGGCCCATAGGAAGCGAACTAAATAAATTAATTGAAAACTGGGTGACAGGCTAGGCCACTCCACTAATGACACTGCCTGGTCCGAAGGAATGGAGACCTCAGGGGGTCTACTGTTTCGAAATCGGGGCTTAGCTGCACAGTTCTGTGACTACGATACGACGAAACTCCACGCTATTTTTATGTTGAACCTATACCCAACTTATTGACACACGTTTTAGGCTGTAAGTTAGACGAGCTCTGGTCGGTAATTTTGGCCAAATTAAAATATAAAAGAAAATTAAATTATAGTACTCTCGTTGGCGAGTTCAAAAGTGGTGACCGGCTTGGGAAGGTTTTTGCCGGTCCCACTTTCCCAAACCATCACTGATGTCGTGTGCTTGGAAGCCGCTAGCTAGGGCTGAGTTGACGTCGTGTGGCGGAGGTTACACCTGGTGGACCGATGATGGAAGAAGTGCTGGATTAAGGAAGGAAGCACTAGTAAGCCTGGTTGCAACTTCTATTATTGTTCTTATTTACACCGAGTGGATCATGTTCATGCTGTAAATGATTTCCTGATTTTGGTGATAAGTGTATTGTTGAAATGTGTTTAGATATAATTATGCGTTCGTTAGTTTTAAGAATAATATAAGGTTCAGTAATAAAGAAATTATACTTAAGTCAAAAACATGCAAGAATAGGCCGAGTCTAAACACACAGAAGGAGAATTTTGTCAACGATAAGGAGAAGGTTTATTTTTACCAAGACTTGCTTGGCAATATATAAAACGCCTTCTAATCTAAATCATAATAGCCTCGGTGCTCCCTCACATATGCAATTATTTTATCTCAGTCCATATTTAAAACAAATCACTAATGCGAGCATGGGCACTCGAGAAGTCAGAGACAAACAACCTCAGGGATGGATTGAATGCCGAAACCTTAACTGAGCCAAAGAGTGGTTAGTAGGCAGGCTTTTTGATATATTTTGTTTTATTTTTGGGATGTGTTTAGATGTGTTTGGAGATGATTATACCAAAATTCCCCAGCCCTAGGGGTTAGTGCTAACTCCGTGGCGAGGCAAAATGTGTCCCGTTTTTTGGTCTTTTGCCAATATCTGGGAAACGGTGTGTTCTAGCTAAAAAGTAGTTATGTTCAAAATAAAAGCTGAATATATTCTCTACATTATAGTGTATATTCTATTTTTTGTATCTCTTACCTTTTAGGAGATATCCGCTGTTGAAAATGGAACTTTTTTAAAAAATGACATTTGCACCACATTTTTTAATACATTTTGTCTCCTACTGTTTAAACCAGTGGTTTTACAGTAAAACTGTACATAAATGAAAGTGTAGAGCAATAAATTTCCTTTAAAATGCGTATGAATTTTAATATTTTATTATATGTAATTATGAAGTTATCGTAATTTCCTAAAAAAAAAAAAAAAAAAAAAAAAAAAAAAAAAATTCTATTTCCGTAGGGTTGAGATGTTAATAAATTGATATTGATTGTATTTAATTTTTGACTTGGTTAACCAGTGTTACAATGTTTTGTTAAGGTAAAATATACAAGGGTCTACCACGGCATCTTTATGAGATAGATACCTGAAATATGTCAAACGCCACTACTCAGGTTGCACAATCGTATTCGACACTCCTAACAGCACAAAATCTGCTGAGCAGAGGAAAAGGTATCGAGTAAAATAGTCGGTGAACATTAACTGTGCTATGGACTCGATAATCGCCCTTAAGCAGGATAACTTTTTGTTTAATGAACCATGAACAACAAGTCCCAATTAATTGCTTTACTCAAGTCCTATTTTCAGACAAATAGCGTAGTGTCCAAAGTGGCGACAATGCTGATACTCTTATCGATGCAAAAGCGATTGAAATGAAGTCATCCATAGTAGTAATCGTTGGAGTGGACATCGATCTATTAGTAATCTTAATGGAGTTAAGCCCAACATACCAAGAAATAATGTTTATGAAGCCTAGGTGTGGCAAACAAGCCCCTATCCTTCTGGTCTAAAGATCTACAACAACTCTGTCCTGATCACATACTTTTCATTTATGTTTTTATTGAATGCGATACGACTTCTGCAGCATATTAGAAGGGGAAAATTAGTTTCTTGAAGTTGTATAAGAAAAACGGTGATCTACATCCAGCAGCTAACTTCTTCATGAACGAGTTTTCAATCCCAACTGAAGTAGAAAATGCAGGATGGACGTCTTCCTTAAGGTGGTACAATGCTCCACCCAGCGGGACATCCCTAAACTCCCACCATTACCTCTCATTCATGAAGTGGGTTTCCAACATCGAGCCTGACATTTCAACCCTACTGCCGTCTGAGGGTGCTGCAAAGCAGCACAGTTTCAGAATGCATCATCTGCTGCAAATATGGCTAGGGCGTCAAGTTCTCCCCGAACAACGGGGTTGGGAGAAAAGGTCTAAAACCAGAGGAATGGAAGAGCTTCATCCAATATTCACTAAAGACCTATTAGCCCCTGAAAAATTTTTAAATCTTCTGTCCTGTAGGTGTCTTAAGGGCTGCCGAAGTAATTTACTTGCCGAAATGTAGGTTTTAGCTGCTCTGTAGTATGCCACAACTGCCTAGGGCACTGCCTCAACGGCTTCTCCATTACAGATGAAGAAGAAACAGGATTGATGGAGCCTCTTCCCGACCGTCTCTTGAGCCAACCTTCTCTGACAATACGTACGAGCCAAATGTCGATGAGAAGCAGCCTCTCCTTGGTTCTTAACCCCCTTTAGGAGTAAAGTAAAGGCGCCTCTTGTGAGGTTCAACTTATGATAATATTCTTGTACGATATCTTATTGTTAGCTTTCCTAATTATATTCATAGATTTTAAAGCATTATTAATACATTAATTGCGAATTTACTCCACAAGTAATACAAGCGTCTTTCACGACCCTCATAATATTTAACATAATCTTCTTTTTCTAGTGTTTTCTCAAACTACCATAACTTCATAACTACATATGATAAAATATTAAAATTCATACGCATTTTAAAGGAAATTTATTGCTCTACACTTTCATTAATTTACAGTTTTACTGTAAAACCACTGGTTTAAACAGTAGGAGACAAAATGTATTAAAAAATGTGGTGCAAATGTCAATTTTTTAAAAAAAAAAAATTCCATTTTAAACAGCGGGTATCTCCTAAAAGGTAAGAGATACAAAAAAATCGAGTATATACTATAATGTAGAGAATATATTCAGCTTTTATTTTGAAAATAACTACTTTTTAGCTAGAACACACCGTTTCCCAGATATTGGCAAAAGACCAAAAAACGGGACACATTTTGCCTCGCCATGGAGTTAGCACTAACCCCTAGGGCTGGGGACTTTTAGTATAATCATCTCTAAACACATCTAAACACATCCCAAAAATAAAACAAAATATATCAAAAAGTCTGCCTACAACCCCTTCTTGAGCATTCGTTGACTGGACTATGATGTAAATTCTTATATTCCGCCCCTTCACTCTTCGACAGAATCATACATTATAAATCCATCGCCGTCCGGTTTAGACAAAAGCTTTTTTCGGATATATGAAAGTCAAGCCATGGAACGAAAAGGAACTAATTCACCAGAGGTAGGTAAATGTTCCGAGCAAACCGTTGTAACAATATTTAACATGAATATTTAATATTTAATGAATTTAGCATGAATCGTTTATCGTAAGTTAGCAGTAATGTCAATCGCCCTACAAGACATCAGGAAGGTTCATTATCTGTTAGGTTTCCTTGACTGTTTTTAAAACCGTATTTTAAAATGGCTGCAGTTACCCTCACTCTTGTTAACTTTTGCCAATAAAGAAATTGATTAGAAAAAAAAAAAAAAAAAAAAAACCGTACGATAAAATCCCAAACCCATTACAACCAATGATGATTTAAGACAGTAAAAAGTAAGCGACTGAGCATAAAGCCTGTCCTAATCGATTCCTTAAAGCTCCATGGGACGATGCAACGATCGTTACAAATAGGGAGGTTCGAACAAATATGGAAAAAAACGGAAAACTAACGTAAGCTAACATGTAACTTATTACCTTCCATCTTTCTTTAATGAAGTGAGTCCTAACCTATAATAAATAATAATTTTGTATACTTATGTCCTCTTATACAAACAGGAACGCAAGGGGTGAAAATAAAGCTTTTATCTACGACTTGCACTATAAGTGGACTTTACATTGCTAATAACAGGGAGTGTTACTTCCCTCCCTTCGGAGTAAAAAAACAATCATATCAACTTAAAAGGTATTTTTTTAGGTAAATTTTAAGTATTATGTTGGTAGTAATGTTTTTTTAGCTGTTTTGTTTACTAATTTTTCGGGAAGGGTTCTTTAGGTTATCATACAGAGTCTTTAAATTAAAAACAAACTAAACGTAATTAAATTAAAAAAGTATATATTTAGTATAAAAATTGTTATTTTAATGAATCAAGTAGCTAAATATCAGTTTAAGGTGTTTAAATTACGTGAATTTGGAGGTAAAACTTTTATATTTACAAACTTAATAGCTATTACCCATGGTGCATTAGTCGTAGATAAAATTTAATACGCAACTTGGACTGTATTTCTGCTCTCGGGATTTTCTCCCTCGGCAAGCCTCGGGAGCTAATGATGTTTTCTCCTTCGGCGGTGACTCAGGAGAAAACCTAACCTCGAACAGGAAAACATACTTCTCTCCCTTGTTGCGTAAATAACTATTAAGACAAACCCTAGGACCATGAATCATAGTCGTATTTTATTAATTACAATTGTTTACTAACTAATATAAGTTATATATATTTTATGTATACTTTTACCTTTTTAAAAAGGTAGACTTACTGAAACGCAATCGCGACTAAGAGCTGTCTCCTGCCTTACTAAGTTCACTTTTAACTCATCACACTCAAACTCTTTTAATTATTTAACAATATAAATTGAACATTTAAGAGAAATATACTTGTAAATTAATTTTAAAGCATTATTAATAAAAAATAAGGTTCACTCTTATGAATGAAGGTTTTAGGCCAACTATAGCCCCGTTTCCATTCTAACAAGTTGCAGGCACATGTTGCGCAACATGTCCCCGGTAAATGTTGCACAACATGTCCCCGGTAAATGTTGCACAACATGTCCCCGGTAAATGTTGCACAACATGTCCCCGGTAAATGTTGCGCTACATGTCCCCGGTAAATGTTGTGCAACATGTCCCCGGTAAATGTTGTGCAACATGTCCCCGGTAAATGTTGCGCAACATGTCCCCGGTAAATGTTGCGCAACATGTCCCCGGCACATGTTGCACAACACTTTAATTACTAAAAATTTGTTCCGCAACATGTTGCAGACTGATTCCATTTCATCAAACTGCTGCAACTTGTGCCGGTAACATGTTGTGGGACAAATTTTTAGTAATGGAAACGGGGCTTAAGTCGGCTGCTGGGAGAAGTAATTCCTCTGAGACGGTCTTACCTGTTTAGAAATGATAAGATGAAGGAGGGTAATGGGGTAAAACCAGGAAAGGGAAGGAAAAAGGAATAAAATGAACCTATTAAACTACCTAGTGGCTTAATAGTAAAAAGAGAAGTGCGGAAAAACTAGAAGCCAGTTATATAGGTGAATTTTGGAAACTGAAAAGCCCCTGAAAACAAAAAAAAGTTTGTTTTTTTAATACCCAGTCACTGAAAAAATACTATCGATTCGTAGTCACCACTAAACCAAATAAATTGGTAAGGCGTGAAGTCTCACGAAAAAAGGGTTTCGTTGGTATTGTGTTGGTATAACAAAATTAGTAAGGGGGAGAGGGGACACAAATATTTCGATAATTATTTGACAAAATAGCGCCGAAAATGAAACACTAACCCTAAGTGGTATATATATTTGTAATCTACTCTTCAATACCTTTCATTTGATACCCCACTTCAAAATTAGTAAGGGGAAGGAAGGGGGGGGGGATTATTAATTTTTTGACAAAATGGCGGGAAAAATGAAATATTACCCTCAAGTGTTATATATTTTTGTCATCTACTCTTCAATACCTTTCATTTGATACCCCACTCAAAATTTTAAAAAAATATTTTTTTTCGAGTGACATGAATTAGCCGCCATCTTGGATTTCCAGTAAATCAGATCGAGTTGCTAATCTTATTTTTTCATTGGCCCAGCAGACCGCACATTTTGCATATTTTTCTATATTTTTAGTAACAGCGGAAGTACGATTTTAGGGGGGGGGGACACGAAAAATTTCGATGTTTTTTGACAAAATGGCGCCGAAAATTAAACACTAACCCTAAGTGGTATATATATTTGTAATCTACTCTTCAATACCCTTCATTTGATACCCAATCCAAAATTGTAAAAAAATATTTTTTTTTGCACGACGTGAATTATCCGCCATTTTGAATTTGAACAACTGATTATTTTGAGTTCTCTATATTTTTCCTGTGTGCGCGTCAAAATGATCTTTTATACTGGAAAGTTTCATGTTTTTATCTCTTTTGGTTCAAAAGTTATTGGAACCGTACAGAGTGACAGACAGACACAGCAACGAAACTATAAGGGTTTCTTTTTTTTGGTTTTACCAACGAAACCCTAAAAATGCGTTAAGTCAGTAAAATAAGTAACAAAATTTCTTCTGGTAATAGATAATTCAATCCATGTGTGACTGAGCTTTGATTTAGGGTTGGGACATCGATGTCGATTTATCGAAAAGATCGATGTTGATCCTTCGATGTATCGGTCAAAATCGATGTTTTCCCGAAACATCGAAAAGATCGATGTTATCGATGCATCGCACCCTAAAAAATGAAGGACATTGAAAATTGGGGACGAAAAGACGGAATTTTTTTCGCTCGTCAGGTTGGTGGACCCATGTCGATGTATAGAAAACATAGATTTTTACCGATCGATGTCCTGACCCTACTTTGATTGAGAGTTATAAAAAGTATTATATTATATACATTGGTCATTTGCCTAACTTTTTCTATCAGGCCCAAGCAAGTAATTCCCGAGCTGAATTTTTAAGTAACTGGGTGAAACACCAAGAAATTAAGTTTCATAAAATAAATTGAATGCTTGCAAGTAAAATCAAATTAAAAATTAAACCTAAAGCAGGTTTAACCTTCTGTCATCTTTCAGAATACTTGTTGCAGAGGAAGGGTGGATGGAATCAAACCTTTTTAAACAAAATTAACTTTATCCATGTAAGTTATTAACAATTAGATTTTAATTAAATGATGAGGAATGCAACAGAGTAGACGTTGGACATTGGACTTGTCATCCTCCTATCTTCACACAGACCTTCAATTCAGCTTTGGCTTGTTTCGTCCACTCTCACAGATATTCCAATGAATTCTGCTGAACATTCTCCTTTCAGGAATTCTTCGGTTGGAAAACCGCTCTTAATGCAATCAACGAGCTTCCCTGGTATTTCTATAGGTCCAACCAAAATAAATGCGCATGTCTGCTAATTCTATATTTATAGGTACATTTTGACACTACTGACTTCTTGTTTGATTTTAACAAGTATTCCAACCACCTCATTTTGAAATAGATTATTTAATTAAAGTTTGATTTATCTCCTAGATCCTAAAAATTCCCTATAAATTGAAAACGCGCAATTTTGAAACAAATGTGCTTATATGAATTTGGGTACTTGTTTTGGAGTGTAGGATAATATTTCAAAGTTTTATGAAACATTTTATAATTACCCTCTATAGTTGTATTCCGCTCTCTGTAGTTGCATATTAACTCTCTTTAGTTGTATAATCACCGTGTATAGTTGTGTAGTAGACACTCTGTATAAGATTTGAATTAGAATTCAAATTAATGAGGTACGGATTAATAAAAACTACATAAGTAGTTTAACCAATTAGTTTCATGTAATTCATGCACATCGTCAGTGTTTAACAACAGGTAATAGACAATATATACCATAGATTTGTTAATATGTTTATCTACGATTGATACGTAATATAAACATTGTATCTCTGTTTAGATTCGTAGAAAGTGATTCTTTACACACCTGTATTAATTGCGCATGCGAGTCTCATAGTTTTGAACAATTCCTCACCACAACAATTTTCCACTCTAGCGACGAAAAGAAGAAGAATTCCTCTTTTTTTCCCCTCTAGTGACGAAAAGAAGAAGAATTATTCTTCCACTTTACACACGATTAGCGAGTTTGTTTTACATTTAACAAAACTAATTTGATGTTTATTTAATAAAAGTAACTGTTTGTATCGAGTTTTTTGTGAAAATCAATGAGTGATTTAAGTGATTATGAAGAATATGTGGAGAATAATACGCCTTCCGAAATAATTAATTCGGCACAAAATACAACTAACGAATTGATGTCATCTTTATCAAAAGAGAAATACGAGCTTACATACAGGAAGTTTATTATTTTTTCTGCATTTATTATTAAAATCTAACAATCGTAGATAAAGTACGGTACGCAACTAGTGCGAAAACGGTATTTTGCATTGCTCGTGTGGTTTTACTACCCTCGCTATTGCTCGGGTGTAAACACCACACTCGCATGCAAAATGCTACATTCCACACTCGACGCGTAATGTACTATTATGGTCTAAGTTCAGTAGGTATAATATTGTCTTATTACCTGTGATGTGCATGTGCATAAATTACACCAAACTGGTTCGTTAAACCATGTTGTTTTTATTAAACCGTACCTCACTAATTTAAATACTAACTCTGTATAGTTGTATAATCACCCTGTATCATTAAATAATCACCTTGTACAGAAGAACAATCACCCTGTATTGTTGTATAATTTGTATAATCACTGTGTATAGTTGTATATTAACCGTGTAAAATATTTAATCACCATGTATAGTTGCGTAGTCACTGAGTACAGTTGCATAATCACCCTGTATAGTTGTGTAGACACTCTGTATAGGTGTATAATCATTCTTTATAGTTTTATAATCACTCTGTTTTGTTGTAATCACATTGTATAGTTGTTTAGATGCTCTGTACAGTTGTATGATCACCCTGTATAGTTGTATGATCACCCTGTATAGTTGTATAATCCCTTTGACAGACTTAACTCATTCACAAGTTTCTGTGCCTAAAATTATTATTAATTTTAATGGAAAATAAAATGTTAATTAATAAAATATAAATTAAAACTGAGAATATTAAGAACATAATATTATAAAATATGTTTGTTTTGTTACATTAAGAAGGAAAAGCTTTAGGGAAGAAGGTTCCTAGCGCTGATCTTCTTGTGCAACCTAACGAAACTAAACCAAGTGATGGTAATTATGATAACGAGTGTTTTTTTGTCAAGTGTACCCTATTAGGTTTGGTGCAATCCGCTCTTAGATATTTTGATAGCAGTATTAAGAACAACTTCTTGCCTCGCAGCACAGACTATATCCGCAAGCTATTTTAAACTAGCTTTCATATTAAATAGTTTACTAAACCCAATTAATTGCCAATGATAACAAAACTATAAGCTTAATTGAATTAATTTAATTGATCCATTTAGAATTTAAATTATCGAAGTTATAGGAAATCTATTTACTTGTATATACTACTCAACTCATAATATCTATACTTACATATTATATAATATCTACTAGTTGAATTGAAGTGCTTCGCTACGGAGTCTGTCATCTGTAATGTCTTCTAATTTGTAAGGGTATAAATTAAAATTGTTCAAACAAAATGACCACTTTAATAGTAATTATTAACTCATTCCGACTAATGGTGAATCGTAGAAAAACAGATTTTATTTAACTACGTTTTTATTAGCTTGGTTTCTTGTTTGTCCAGTACAAATCTGGCAATCGATTTATAACTAACTTCCCGAGTAGCTAGACATTTGAAACTTTTAGAATAGCTCAGAACTCGATGACAATGCGTCATTTTTATACTTTCAGCCATCCTTCAGCAAATTTAATTCGCTTTCTTTTGTATGAAAAATTAGTTCGGAAAAAATCCGCATGTTATTTTATTTGTTGTGCGACATGTCGAATATTTACGATATTCATTTTGACAGGTTTCAAATTTATGATTTATGACAGAATATTTAAAAACGTACAGTCTATAATACATAGAATAATACTATATATAGAAGGAGCATAGAATCGAAATCCTAAGCAATTACTGATAAGAGGCTGAAGCCAACTTTTGCCGAGAGGTTGTGTCCCTTAGACCAGGGGACCAACATAACAACACTCTTTTTTTATTTAAGCTGGAGAAGGTTGGCCATGCTTTAGTAACTATTCAAAGCCCACTCACAAACGTCAAGAAAACAAGCCCTGCCATTGGTTATTGTTTACGTTTCACTCTGACGTCATTTTTTTCAACTCGCCCGGCATGATATAATAAACATTATTTTAAGCATATTTCAAACTAAAATAAGATAAAACATATTACAATAAACTAAACTGACTATCAATAATTATAATTTAATAAAAAAATTAAATTAAAAAACCGAAGGCAAATAATTTTAGAGTTATGACGTCACAAATTACAAAAATGAATTTTTAGAACGCAGATAAGTTACACAACCAAAGTTCCAAAGTTGGCTTCAATGTTATCAGTGACCCTCCTTCTATATATAGTATTATTCTAAGAGTCTATAAGATTAGAGTTGGCACAATCAAAAGGCTGGAAAATTTTAAGGGAAACGATTTTATTGGTCCCCCATGTTGAATGCAACTTCAGAAAAAAATGCTCTACTCTACCCCTGTTCCACAAAATAAATATAACATGGCAACACCGATTTTCCCTTTTTATAACCCCAAAACTACCTCCACGTTTGTTGTTTCCCGCCTTCGATTATGCCAACTCTAATCTTATAGACTGTAGTATATAAAAAGTTCTTTTTATCTTGCAATTATTTATAATTTAGCCTCTATTTTCAACATGGGAATTTAAGCAATCAATTACTAATTATGAGTCTAAATTATTTATTTATTTACAGACATTTTTTATACGTGTGAACATCCCTCTATTAGTTAATCACATTTACTTGAGCAATTTTAAAAACCAATAATTAAAAATATTCTACCAATTAGTGTGGCACATAGCTTCATCGCGTTCTTTTTCGTAAACTTGTATGATTTTATGCTTTTACAACCTATTATATTCAAATATGTATTTAATTTCTCCAGGTTTTTAAATCACTCAATTTTTTTTTGTTTTTTTTTTTTTGTTTGACAAATTTAAGTATCAATTTAGACAATTTTTAAAGAGCGTAGACGATTGAATCAGTTGTCATCTGCATCAGGCATCTTTCGACAAACCATCCAAATTTCATAAAAATTAGATGAGTACTTCTGATGATATAGAAGTAAATAAATGTATGTTTGTGCGCATACGGAAGAGAAACGAATGGGCGAAGAAGGTCGAAACCTATATGGGACCAACAATGGGCTGAACATAACCTACACTGTTCAAATTTAATTTATATTGGACGAGTAGTTTATAAGATATTATGTTGGTTTACAAAAATTGAGTGACACACACACGTGGCGTGGAACCAAAAAATTGTCCCTGATGTCTGAAACAGATTTCTGTCTTGTAATTTTTCAAATTGGAGACGCAAAAAAATCAAAACAACAGCAACTAACTTTCACATAGCTTCCAATACCTTCGGTAAGCTCGGAAGCAATAAATGAATAATTTAAAGATAAACTCGGCGATTTCTATACGACAGTAGAATTAGTTCACACAATTGTTGATTTACAAAACGAAATAAAACATTATTCAAGTGTATTGATTTGTAATTTGTGTTTAAAGGCTGAACTCTGTCTATTAAGTAATTTCCGAACAAATTAAACGTGTCATCATCAGCCCTAATCGTGTTATATTTCCACTTTATCTACATCTATTTCATTTTCTTTATCAGGAAAAACTTTATTTCGACATCGATTGTAGATAAAACACATTTATCTTAATTTCCTTTCAAAAGAGGGCGGGGAGGGGAGAAGGTTTGACTTAATAAAACGGAATAATTAAATAAAAACTTTATTTGGAGATATAAAATTGTAATTTATAGTTAAAAAGATAAAAGAAAATGAAGTTAGTAACTATAATGTCATTATTAATTTTTTTATTCTAAAACACATACAATTTTTAACAATCTATATCTCTAAATGGAGTTTTGTGCCATATATCTCCATTCTACTGTATAAACTCGTGTATGGGAATAGTCCATATAAAAATGAGCCCAGGGACAGCGCACCCTACATAATCTAAGGTCACTTAGTTTTCAAGCAAAATCATTTATTTGGATGTTGCATTTCAAATAATATATGTATTTGTAATATATTATATCTGCGCGAAATATATAAAACTCGTTCTAAACTTTTCTCCAATATATAATTTCTTCTTCCAGTGTTTTGCTATTACTTAGTTGTTTAGGAATTTTTTAGTTAAATATATTTATTTTCCTACAGTTGATCGATAAAGTGGTTGTTATTGCACTCAAAATAATTCGCAAAAAAGCAGAATCCTGGCAAGAAGCTAGTCGCACTTACTACTTTACTGCCCTCGTTTTAATTTACCGCACTCCAGTGTTCCAACTTACGAACATAAAGAACTTAAATCTAAACAAAGATTTAATAATCTAAATTATAATTATAATAACAAAGACAACTAATGGTTATTTTTTGACTAACTTTACGATTTAAACAATGTATATCAAATATAAAAATGTTGAAGTATAAAAAGTGAAGATAAAAAATCTAAAATAAAGAATGAAATGTGATGAGTAAGGGTTATGATGAGAAATAAGTTTGCAAAAAATAATCCGGCAAAAAAAGGCAACACTGTCTATAAACAGAACAGCTGGTATACTTGATATTGTAAAACCTCTTATACATGTTAACGAACACTCTCTTATTTTCAATTTATTTACAGATTAAAATTAACTGTAGGGAAAATTTAATGTAAAACTCGAGCTTAAAGTGTCTTTGCTGCACTCGAGAAACCTTTCCGCCCTCGCCTTCGGCTCAGGCGTAAATATTTCTCTCGAGTGCAGCAAAGTGCCACTTTCCGCACTAGTTGCACAAATAACTATTTCCGACAGTTGACCGATAAAAGTGGCAGTTATGGCACTCATAATAGTACGCAAAATAGCAGATTCCTGCACTTACTACTTTACCGCACTCATTTTACTTTACCGCACTCCAGTGTTCCCACTTATGAACATAAATATCAGAAATCCAAACAAAGATTAAATAATCCAAACTATAATAATAATAACAATAACAACTAATGATTATTTTTTTACTAACTACATGATTTAAACACTATATATCAAATATAAAAATGTTAAAATATATAAAACTAAAGATAGACAATCTACAAAAAAAAAAGAATCAAATGTGATAAGTATTTTTATAAAAAATAATATCAGCGCTTGGTCAGGTTTGCTGAATCAGGCAAGAAAAGGCAACACTGGCTAATAAACAGAACAGCCGGTTAAGTTGACATTGAAAAACCTTTCTCATGTTGATGATGTTGACACTCTTATAGTACACTTTGCATTTTCAGATGCATACTCCTCCTGAACGGCTGTACCGATCTACACAAAATTCGGCACGGCCATAATGACCAACCACAGTAAGGTATAAATCTGAAATGGTCCAAATTGGTACACAAGGGTACGGGGTACAAAAGTTAAAATAGTACAGGCCCTTCACGATGCATGTCGTTGGAAAACTCTTTAAGAGTAAAGTTACTGTTGTATGCTAACTTTTGTCATATTTTCATTTATGAGCGGTCATTCTATTGTTAAAATAGGAAAAAATAAATAAATGTAATTAAAATGCACGCTAAGCTCAATATTGCAAGCATTGCACACCTAGTTTTATATTGTATTTACAGATTATTTTGCAATTATTTTGTGTGAAGACGTTGTTTGGTTATTGAACTACACCTATTCTATGATGAGTCGCTATCACACACTGGAGAAAAACACAGTCGATGAGATTAAAAATTACTAGTAAAAATTTAATGTGCAAATTAAACTTGAAAGTGTTTTTGCTGCACTCGAGAAACCTTTCCCGCCCTCGCCTGCGGCTCGTCCGTAATTTCTCTCGAGTGCAGTAAACTGCATCATTGCGCATTAGTTGCAGAAATAACAATATTCAATATTTTATCAAAATTTGCTGTAAAAAAGTATCCCTAGAGGACAATAGAACACGACCTCTTGTCCTATATAACTAAAATTTATTTTATCATAATCTCTTAAACCATAGTTTTCCTTGGAAAACAACTATTATATGATTAAATTCGTATTTAAATAAAACTAACTTTAATTAAAATCGACGAAACCATTGTCGAGAAATAATTGTTTTTAGGTTTCTCAGTTTTTATATATTTGGGTGGGGGTGGGGGTAGCGTGAAATAAGGAGAGGGGGTAAACATTACATTGAAATGTTTACTGGAGTAATATTAGAAAGGGGGCAATATAGTTATTTGCCACCTTGATTTCTATACTTTTCTA
This sequence comes from Gerris buenoi, assembly GCA_001010745.2. Lineage (NCBI taxonomy): Eukaryota > Metazoa > Arthropoda > Insecta > Hemiptera > Gerridae > Gerris > Gerris buenoi. Next base: position 300,207 of record KZ651875.1, read on the forward strand.
TGAATAAATAATGATAAAAATATATTCTTTGAATGTTTCGAGACCGTTGAATAAGGGTAACGAGTAAGAAAAAAAAAACAAAAAAACAAAAAAAACGGTTAAATTGGCTCTAAAAAAACACCGAGGGGGGGGAGTGCCTGTTGCATACCCCTTCCACCAGGGGGTGGCTCGTGGAGGGGGGGGGGGGGTTGCGCCTCCTATAGGAAAAACCTTTTAAATATGTATGAGATTGCGAGAACCCCCACAGAAAAAACATGCTAGCCAACATCGTCAAACTTATAAAAGACCCCGAGGGAGAAGAGAAAAAAAAATATCCCTGGATATAAAATAATATAATATTGCTAAGGCAGTGTTGCCAACACCTGGGCTTTCTCTTCTTTATATTTCCCTATAATAATAACTCTGTCCCTGAGGAACCGACTTGAAAAAAATAACGTTACTAAAGCTTGTAGCTATGATATGGTTTGGAGCAACAGCCTGCGTTGTATGTACTTTCTTACTCGCCGTTATTTTTAATGATCAACACACATGAGTGTGTACTTGTATACTCTATATTAGACTACAAGGCTTATAAGTGTTTTTAAGTCCTTTGGGTAAACAAATAGCCACTCACATGGTCTATAAGCAAAAGCACAAGTTAAGAAAATTGCTATTACAAGCTTTAAGTAACAATTTTATTTAATCTTTAAAGTCCTTTTACATTATATTATAGTATTTTAAAATGTATTATTACTTTTTTTATGTAATTTTAAATAATATTACATTAGTAGAGTATGTTTAAGTAAGGGACTCAAATCAATCTGGACCTAAACTGTACTATTATACCACTTTACCAGATTGAGATAAACGGTTAATTGAACCAATAACCATCTACCATCATCCCAGTCCTTGCTAAAGGCCTCCATATATACGGTAAAAATGTTTGCGCAAACATTTTGACCGTGTGTGGGAGCAGTTTGATGTTTGGGCAGACATGTTTAAAGTGTATGCCTAAATTTGACATCATTTTTGCGCAAAATGTTTGATCTTGTATGGGAGCCTCAAGGCTCGTTGAACCACCTGTAACACTGTAATTCAGAACTAGGAAACATGTCCACTGATACCTAGCAGGAGCCCCAGAAGAGTAGTCATTTACAGAAACAAGTCCACTACCAATACAATACCATCAATTTGTTCATTGTTCCATATCTGATGGAATCTGATGGTCCCCTTTAATTTATTAATCTTTTTGTGCAAGCGTGCCTCATTTTGTTTACTTAGAAATTTTAATTTAAATCAAATTATAATTATCATTAACTACGGGAGACAGAGAGAGGAAAATAGACTCCAGTGCCGGGACTCGAACCACGGGCCTCTATATTTCCAGTATAGTGCTCTAACCAACAAGCTGCACTAAAGAATAATTTCCTCTCTTTTCCTAGTCCCAAATTAAGTTTTCAATTTTTTTCCAAGTCTAGGAGTCGACAAATTTGTAGGTTCGAGTCCTGGCGCTGGAGTGCATTTTTCTCTGTCTGTCTCCCGCTGGTAATGATAATTATAATATGATTTAAATTAAAATGTTAACTTTCCGTAGTATGAATACTACCAAAAACTTAAAAATGAATTTAGAAATATTATGTTTTTATAATTATTAGTTATATCCAGGGTGTTCTGTATTCTGATTAGTCATAATCACTTTCTTATCTCTACATGAATAGTCATGTATCAGTGATAAGTGTTTCAGAACTAATTAACAGGTAATTGATCTATGTATATTAATTAATTACAATAAAGGTTCTGATTGTGCACAATCACAATAATAGCACTTGAGATTCATAATTTCAAGTAATGTATTATGGTTTTATATGATTATTTTTATTTTAAACTTGTTATAATTGAGTTATAGTTGTGTATATCGCCCGGTACATTCATATTTTGATATCATTATAAGGTACACATTGGAAAAGGAAGGAAAGAGAGAGCCTTGATTTGTAAATCTTTGCATAGCTTTCTTCCCTTTAAGTACTTATCCGACAAAAATGTTTATAACCTGTCTAACAACAAAACCTCACTGTTTCATTTCTTTATTTTTTATCAATATACCTGATGAAGCGCTAAGTATGGCTCGACAACTTGTATTTATAGTGATTTTATAATAGTTGACCAATCCTTCATAATCATAATATTCATCAATATATTGTATTTTTGTGTTTTCTGCTTAGTATAATTTATTTATTTAAACATATAATACATCATACGAAGAAGGATGTAAATAAAAATTCCAAATGAGGGACGAAATATCGCCATTTTAGTGTGCCATGTGTTATGTGCCATTTTAGTGTAACCGGTACCCTGGCACAAAAATCTTGTATAATTTATATTTAATGTAAACTAGAGGGCTCTGCCCCCTACTCGCTTCGCTCGTTTTTAAGTTTTTGGCAGCGGCCAAAGTGTAGGGTATTAGAATTATTTTGTCTATTTATTATATATTAGAACCAGGGACCGTTCAAAAAGTTTAAATCCGCTGTAATAGTTTTTGCACTTAAAAATAAAAATATTACCTCGGAACAAATATATTTTATATTATAGATTCTAGATCTTAAGTTTCAGTTTTAATGCGTGAGAGCCTCACACATATTTCTTTACTTGTTATACCAACAAAAATAATGGTTTGTTTTGATTTTATGGAGTTCAAATATATATAATAACTTATCTAAATAAAACATATCTAAATAGTGACCGATAATTTTATCAAAACTAAAGTTCCAATTATTAACATTACATTTTTGATAGACTTCAAATAGATATAATAACTCATCTAAATAGTGACCGATACTTTTATCAAAATTATTAAGATAACATTTATGATTTACTACCAATAAAAGTAAAGGTTTGTTTGTTGATTTGTTAATCTTTATATAGATTTAATAACTTATCAAAATAGTTTTGATTTGTTGTATATTGAAAGCTGTCACTTTTTGATTAAGGCATGTAAACAAACAAAGCGCTTTCTTTATTACATCGCCCATGTTTTGTTTATTGTCTCGAGAATGACAGTTCCCCGTGTCATTCTTGAGCGGAATTTACTATGAGAACCTCCCCTTTCTCCACCGGAGAACCTCCCACTTATCTCTATCGCGCTCTTATCAAACAGTTATATACCACTCTCTCTCTCTGAAATTGTTTGTTTACAAAACTTTTTTAATAATATAGATAGACCAGTATATAGGTAGCCTGAGATGGGTCCAGCTTGCATTAATTAGGGTAAACGATTTTCTTTTTTAGGATTGTTTTGCATAGTAAGAGGAGCATGAAACCAAGTTTGCGACCTCGAAAGCCCTAGGGGCAACTTTTGGTAGGCGAAAAACCTCGAAATTTTGGCACATTTTTCAATTTTTTTAATATAACTCATTAACGACTTCGAAATCAGACTCTTTGAAATTAAAGTAGACAAAATTCTCTACAATATGCACTAGTCAATACTTATTTTATGTCATTCTAACCCATTTCTACAGGACTTTGAATTTTGACGAAATCTTTTAAAATAACGGATTTTATTCATTTTTTTGACATTAATGAAATCATTTATGGTGCCCCTTATATATTTTTATGATGATATGTTGATGACACGTGTATCTATGTATATTGTATATGTATACCTATAATATAAAGGTTGGTCCAAAAGTCTCCCCCCCCCCTTAACCTTTGAACGGTTTGAGATAAATTAATGAAACTTGGGGGATCTCTACCATGCAAAGGGAAGTTTGTTTTCATGCAATCGCCTACTAGGGGTCCACTTTGCCCCCAGGCCACCCAACTTCAAAATTTCAAATTGGAGTGCATATGTTTGATACCATATTTGGATTCAACAGTGAAAAATAATAAACTTTTACTTGTAACTATATTTTCTATTTCCGATATTTTGCCCCCTATAGGGGGCAAAATATAAAAAAAGAAAAGAGTAAAATCCGGTATTTTACAAAATTTCGTCAAAATTCAAAGTCCTGTAGAAATGGGTTTGAATGACATAAAATAAGGATTGACTAGTGCATATTGTAGAGAATTTTGTCTTCTTTAATTTCAAAAAGAACACAATAGTCTGATTTCGAAGTCGTTAATGAGTTATATTAAAAAAATTGAAAAATGTGCCTAAATTTTGAGGTTTTTCGCCTACCAAAAGTTGTCCCTAGGGCTTTCGAGGTCGCAAACTTGGTTTCATGGTCCTTTTACTATGCAAAACAATCCTAAAAAAGAAAATCGTTTACCCTAATTAATGCAAGCTCAAATGTATCAGGGCTGTAACTACAATGTTGGGGGCCCTGGGGCAAGATTATTCTGAGGGCCCTACATGGTGTTGACGGGATACCCCCTCCCCCCCCCCATAAAAAGGGGGTACGGGGGCCCTCCCCGGAATTTTTTAAAAAATAACCCCCCTAACATGCTTTAATGCATTCTAGAGGTTAAATTTACCCACACTATAGTACATATTTTATTTTGCACATGACACCAAATCGAAAATTACTAATTTAGCCTCTATTGCTAAATCAATACCTACCTACTGATGGTTAATTTACCAGAGCTTAATTTAAGGCGCAACGCGACGGAACGGTGTTCTCCGGCACCTTACGGGAGCCAGAGGACACCGGAACGCATTAAGAGAGTGAATGTGTTGAAATGACGCAATGGCATGGGAGTATGCACTCTTGGGATAGGTCGGGTGATATCAAATAATAATATTTTGTAACGGAATTTAATACGGTTTAACTCCTCTTATTCTTTGTTTTTGACTGAATGTCACACAGGGTACCAATATGTAGTCTCGTACGANGACCGACAGACCGACAGACCGACAGACAGACACGGAACCAAAAATGTTCCCTGATGTCTGAAACGGATTTCTGTCTTGGAATTTTTGAAATCGGAGACCTAAAATTTTTTCGTTCTTCGAAACGATCACATAGCTTCCGTTACCTTCGGTAAGCTCGGAAGCAAAAATAATAATAAATAAATAAAATAATAATGGAGTTGTTTTGTAGCCGGTGAGGTTCATTAACAACATTTTAAAATATTTAAATAACTAAGAAAAATAGTTATTATTTAGTAGAACAAATTACTATTTACTAACCCCCCCAAGTATTTGTAATAGTCCTCAAAAAACTTACTGGTGAACTACGTTTGTCATGGGGCCCCTGGTGCATGAAAAGATTGAATCTTTTCATGCACTTTTTTTCTGTAAATATCTAAGGGGCCCCTAGTTTCAAAAGAACCGATTAATAAAAGTCCATATTTAACTTTCCTGAAACTAATTTTTCTGATAAACGGCTTTTGAAATTCACATTATTTCGTTTTTCCGATTGAAATTCAAATAGGGCCGTAGGATCGGGGTCCCCGTGGTCGGGGGCCCTGGGGCACTGCCCCGGTTGCCCCGGTGGTAGTTACGGCCCTGAAATGTATCTATATATTGGCCTAAGATAGATATTTAAGTTAATGTTAAAAGAAAAGTTGTTTCGTAGTGCTATATTGTTCGTTGCTAAGGAAGTGGCTCCAGGTATAAAGTCTATAATGTCTATATAAATGACATAGTGCGTGCCCAAGCTGTGGAAAGCAACCCCGGTAACATAATACACTGCACTACTAGTAGGCAAGTTTCCACTGGAAAACGTGGTTAAAAAGGAAACTAGAAATCTAGTGTAGGCGATCTAGAAGCGTGACAAGTCCTCCGCACACCTACACTTGTACCAACACTACCCACTCCAACAACCCTAAATGTAACTTGACATTTACTTGTAACAAACATTGCTACCAATATAAATACTAAAACAATAATACCCGACCATAAAAAAAAACAAATATATTCACTCTTTAAATGTTTTCTCTTGAAACTATACATTGGAAAAATAAAAATACTTCAACAACATTATTATTATTATTTTTTTTTTTTAAATTTATTTTTTGGATTTTAGTCCCGTTCGACAGCTTAATGGGCTCACAGGACGGGGGGTTATCCGACCACTTCTGTCTGACCCCTCCGGGATTCGAACTCACGTCGGGGTTTGGACCTTGGTTTCAGAGCTAGGGCGCTAACCACTCAGTCACGCCGGCCCCTAACAACATTATTAATATACAAAACGTTCTTACTTAATATTATGTAACTGTAATATGTATGAAAAAGAATTAAATGTTGCTGAAGGATGGATAAAAGTATTCAAATAATAAATGCTCATCGTGTTCTGAGCTATTCTAAATTTTCCAAATGTCTAGCTACTTGGGAAGGTAGTTAGAAATCGATTGCAAGATTTGTACTGGACAAACAAACAAACAAGAAAGCAAGCTAATAAAAACGAAGTAATAAATAGTTTAGTGCGGAAATAAATCCATTTTACTACATTTAATAGTTAACTTCAAATTAATGGTTTTGTGGCGCAATTTCACCAAGGTAACATGCAGCATGCGGTATTGACGCATGCTGCACACAGTCTTTCAATCTAAGAAACACGAAGTGGCAGGAAACAAGTATATTTGCTGCATGCTGGATGCTACATGTTGATTGTTGTTGCCGGGTCGCATGCACCTAGGACGGGGGGTTATCCGACCACTTTACTCATCAACTCGATGAGATCATCAGTGTGAAACATGTCTGACCCCTCCGGGATTCGAACTCACGTCGGGGTTTGGACCTTGGTTTCAGAGCTAGGGCGCTAACCACTCAGTCACGCCGGCCCTAACAACATTATTAATATACAAAACGTTCTTACTTAATATGTAACTGTAATATGTATGAAAACGAATTAAATGTTGCTGAAGGATGGATAAAAGTATTAAATGCTCATCGTGTTCTGAGCTATTCTAAATTTTCCAAATGTCTAGCTACTTGGGAAGGTAGTTAGAAATCGATTGCAAGATTTGTACTGGACAAACAAACAAACAAGAAAGCAAGCTAATAAAAACGAAGTAATAAATAGTTTAGTGCGGAAATAAATCCATTTTACTACATTTAATAGTTAACTTCAAATTAATGGTTTTGTGGCGCAATTTCACCAAGGTAACATGCAGCATGCGGTATTGACGCATGCTGCACACAGTCTTTCAATCTAAGAAACACGAAGTGGCAGGAAACAAGTATATTTGCTGCATGCTGGATGCTACATGTTGATTGTTGTTGCCGGGTCGCATGCACCTCTCGACATGTTTTTACGTGTCGAATAATGTCGCCTTTGTGCAACGGTCAGTGGATCAGTGCACCTAGAAGCTTAGACATGCAGTGGAATGTAGATAAAACTACCTTGTTCTTTGAGGAATATTAGTTGTGGACCGTAAATTGTGGGAGTTGTGGACTAATAAAATTAATACTTATAAATACAATAGAATAAAAAATGATGTCAGTAAATGCGATAGTACTGCGAATTATTTGTAGAAGAAAATTGAAAATTTGCGTTCAGCTCTTCATCGTGAGCAAAAGAAATTCTTTACCACCAACGTACAATTCTCTTCTCCATCACTAAGGCTTTCTTCCTATCTTCGTTTCAAAGCAGTCACCAAATATGCAGCCGTCGCGACTGTTCCTAAAGACATAATGCACCAAACTGAAGTTGCCTAGATTGAATCGTTTAAGACGCATGCTATAAAGATAGACGACAAAACGCATGCTATAAAGATAGACGACAAAAAGCATGCGATGGGGAAGACAAATAACACATGCGACATTATTAAAATTTGTGGCACACCTAGAAACAGACAACACAAGGAAACATGTAGCATGCCTCTTGTCGGTCAGTGTTGCCTCAGTGGAATTGCGCCTTTAAGTATCGATTGTTACATGATATAATTAAAGACTAATGTTATCAGATGTAGATTTACTAGGATATTATGATAATAAATGTGTATTTTACCTGTGAATAGTAGTGACAGACACAGCAGGTGGAAAGACTTGAAACTGAAGGGCATACCGTCGCCACACCTGCAACAGCACATCAATTAATTCATTAATCTCGTAATTAATAACCCCATACTGTGTGACCTTTACTTGCACCCTTTAATTACATTACCCCCTTCCCTAACTAGCAGAATTAATTACATAATTACTTGGCTATTCCAACAGTCATAAACATATTTCATTTTCAAACTCGATCCAGTGTTGACCTATAAAATAGCTGTTTGATTTAAATTGTTTATTAAAAAAAAAAAAAAAAAAAAAAAAAAAAAAAAAAAAAAAAAAAAATACTAATTACTTGAAACGAACGTTCTCATATACGAATGATAGTACATTACGCGTCTAGTGTGGAAAGTAGCATTTTGCATGCGAGTGTGGAGTTTTCACCCGAGCGACGGCGAGGGAAGTAAAACCACATGAGCAAAGCAAAATGCAGTTTTCACACGAGTTACGTACCGTACTTTATTTGCATCGTAATGTCATAAATCAGTCATTGTTTTTCACTAACAACCCGATATAAACAGTTACTTGCCAATCAATTCTCTAGTTTAGTAACTAGCTGGCTATGTTAGTATTTAGGCCAGCTCAACTACCACCTTATAGCTCCACCTTCTTCTAAATAACTTGGGAGAATTTAGAGGAAAACCTAGATCCTGGCGAGTCTTAAATTAATGGAGCGAGGAATTAAATCGAACATATGTTGTGCACGAATAAAGAACGTACTTTTCTTCTTTTTTAGTTTATTAAGAAGTAATCCTGTAGCTTCTTCACCCATATTTTTATAGTAAATGAAAAAAAAAAAAAAAAAATAGTATAACAAAAATAAAAAAGTAAAAAATCAATTTTATGTATGTAAGTTTATTTGGGGATACAATTTTAAGGGTTAGGACGTTTGTACTGTGCAAATCGGAGCATTTGAACAGAAGTTGTAATCAGGAGGCCGGGGGCACCGCTGGGGCGCGTGAGCGACTGCAGCACAGTAGTGAGGTGCGAAGAGAGCGACACGTGGGGCATATAGCCGATCGCGAGAGGAGAGGTGGGTAGGCCCTACCTAGCGCGGTAGGGGGAGACCCTACGACCCTAACTGAGCGGGCAGGTTTGATTGCACACCTCCGCCCTATATCCTCCTTACTCCCTGTGAAACGTGTAACGCTTTTCGTGTTTATGTCCCAGAGCGAAGACATGAAAATGTCAATTGGCAATATGAAATATATGCATTATAATGTAGTGCATAAAATGGAATATGCTTTAAAATATCTAATTATTTTTAATGTCGTAAAAGATAAATTAGTAATTTAAAATAAGTTTTTATGTTGGTTCATAATAATTAAAGAGGCATTAGATAGTAAAGGCAAAGGCAATGCAATTTACAAATTATTGTTCCGCATAATAAGCAATCTTTTAACCCAATATAGTATTAAACAAAATATGTACAAGTAAAGGGGGTTAAAAGAGTGAGTGTTTAAAGTTGTAGAGTAGTTTAAGTTACGTGTAGTTGTAGTGGCGGACCCGATACCCGATTATTCCCGAGTGAGATTCGACCCTAGGAAGCGAAGTAGGGGGATACCGCGAGATATGAAAAATGTTTGTCTTCTTTTACTATAGATATTTTTTACTAACTCACCAATGATAATAAATTAATGCAAGTGCAATATAGTTTTATTTAGTACACTATGATGTAGTGTATAAGAAAATAACGAAAAAATAACTGGGAACAAGGACAAACGTTTGCAAACACCTGTTTGTCTAAAATGCGCGTCCGGTGTGAACGTAGTGTTTGCAGTTGTTTGCAAACCCTGTTTGCGAATGCGCATTTGGTGTGTACGAGGCTTAACACACACGTATACATCTTTTTGACTTTTTTCGGCCCTAGGAAGCGCGGTAGAGGAAGGCCTTTCAGCTGGAGACAGACTGTGCACACCTCCTATATCCTTCTAACTCCTTGATACACCAGGTATCGTTTCTAGCTTATATTTTTAGTTACGCTTTTTGAGTTATGTAGCACGGCCAAAACATGAAAATATCAAAAAACAAATCGACGGAAAACGTTCATGCCCCACCCATTTTTGTGGACTTTAATGTTACGTATTTTTTTAGAGGGGGGGGGGGGCGATATTTATATCCATATTTATGAATAATATTTCCAAACATTTGTACCAACTTTCATCGAAATTGGACCAGAATTTAAGTCTTCAAGTGACACCTTATAGCCTAAATAATTAAAGACATCGCTAATTGAGTGAATGATTTATTCCCAACTTAGTCGGCAGTAGGGAGGGGTAAATCCGTCAGAGGTATAATTGTGGAATTTGGGCGCCACCCCGTTCAAAAGGGTAAGAACAAGGAAGTAAAAGAAAATAAATAAGAAATATAAAAACCTAATTAAACCACCTAGTGGCTTAATAGAAAAGGAAGGTGTGGGAAAACTGGGGAACGGGGAAACCAGTTTTAATAATGAGTTGAGGGAATAAGGAATCTTCGGAGAACTTATTAAAGCCCCTAAAATAAAACAATAAAAACAATTTAAACAAAAACACTTTTAATGAAATCTGGGTAAACAGGCTTTGTTTACTCCCCAGTCAGCAAAGAAAATATAATTGAGCACAGTCACAATAAAACAAAACAACATGTAAATGAAATAAAATAATAATAACTTTTAAAACAAATAAATCAAATTTATGTATGACTGTTTGATTAAATAATAAATATATTTATACAAATGTTGTAAGCGCTTCCTATGGGGCCCCAGTACAAATAACTCTTAACGGTGGTCATCCACCGGCCTACGTTATTACCAAATAACTGGGGGG